>CAOLHI010004804.1:0-98593 GCA_948474755.1 Ctenosaura bakeri | reverse complement strand
CATGCCCTCAAGACCAGACCACCTTATGGCAGCCCCTTTGTAAGAGTTTCTTGTCAAGATTCCTGCACAGTGGGCTTTGCTATTGCTTTCCCTTGAAACGGCTGAGAGAGTGTGACTTGCTCAAGGTCACCCAAGGGGTTTCCATGACTGAGCAGGAATTTATAAGGTCTTCTCCCAGAATCCTAGTTTAGCTCCCAAACCACTGCTCCACACTGGTTCACAATAAAAGGAAACCTATTGAATCAATAAGATTCACTTACACCTCGACTCACAATTCAATCATTGATTCATTAGGTTTGCATAAGTTGGGACTAACAAATAAAATTCAGCCCATTGTTTTTGTTTTCCCTTTTTTTCAAATGTGGTTTTGCTTTGCCCCCAGTACTGCCCATGTAAGCAGTTCCAGGTAACTATATTCCTTATAACCATTGTTTCTAGGCTCTGTTTCCTGGTTATTTTCCTTTTGCAATCCATGCACTTTTCTATGCTCCATGAAGGGCCATCTCAGGGACAGGAATTACAGTCGTCCTTGCCAGCTTGGTCTTTTTGGCTGTGCTAATAAACTGAGCTGAAGTTGTTGAGCTCCAAAGTGGTAGTTTCCTTGAATGACTATTCCGGAGAGCTGCCCTCTCTTGAAGCAAATTGCCACCCATTGATAGAGTGATAAAATGCACATGATATTTTGGTGTTGTTTTTTTGTTTTGTTTTGTTTTGTTTTTTGCAATTAACAGCCTTTCCAGAACACTCTCTTTTCTTCCTGCATTTAAAAGAGAATCATCCAAAATGCTGCAGCCATTTTTCAAGGGTCTTTTCTCCTTCTGCTGTGCGCAGGGTTTTTTCTTTCATTCATTTATTCATTCTCTCATCTCCTTTCTTTCCATTTATTTTTTTCTTCTCCTTGAAGCATTCCACTGAGCGTACTTGGGATTTAGTAACTGGTCTGCAACAAATAAAAGGGTGAAGAGATGTGAGTTAATCTGGAGGTAGAATAGTTCAGTAAATAAAAAGCAGAGCGAAGGAAGCTGCAAGCCCAGCAAGACTCCAACAAAACCAACAAAGCAATCAGCAAGGAAATGTTGACTTTCCCTGACTTGTTCTTGTTTGTGCATCAAATTTAACAGCCTTCCTGTCAGGAAGGGAAACACGGAGCCACTCTCTCAGGATCCTTGTAATATGCAGAAATTGAGAAATGGGTTCACAGCAGAGGAATAGTTACTGAGGGAAACAAAATGAGAACATTGCCTCTCATAAGAATTCTGCCCCCTTCCCATGATATTTTCCTTCAGTCCCCAAATTTCTAGCATTCTACTATCTTAAAATTTCAGGCGAGCATTTAGAAATCTAGTTTAGCCATCCAAAGATAAGGGAAAGATTGGAAAGAATATTTGAAAATATTTGGGGGAAAATGGTTATAAAGCATATTTTTCAACTGTTGAGAAATATTGGCAAGAGGAATCTTGGACTAATGCAATTCTAAGCAGTTTGGCACTTATTCTGCAAAAAAATTACATACAATTTTTTGTGTAGAAAACATTTTCTGTGCAGAAATATTAGAAAATAGTTCACAGAAAAGGCTATTTCCTGCACAGAAAAAGCTGTTAACAGGGGACTTAGTTTGTGCAAAATTCGTGCATGGTAAATTTGAATAGAAAACAACACTTGCTCCGCAGGAAGTAATATTTCTGCATGCAAACATTATTTTCTGTACAAAATGTACATGCAGTTGATTTGTATTAAAAATCAACTACATGTAAATTTTGCACAGAATAAGTCCCAAGTAGTGAATGGGCCTTGAAAACTGTGTGGTTTTTCTAAAACTTTCTCACATTGGGAAGAAAATTGCTAAAATTACTTGTTGCTTCCTTCTGGAAGAATTACAAAGAGACCAAGGACATGTGAACAAAACAAAAGCAAAAGTTGTAGCTGTGAACAATTTTCAGTATTTATTGGCAATGCTGGAGATTTGGGAAGCAGAGGAAAATGACATTTGGGGGATTGAGAACTCTTATTGATGGGGTAATGCCTTCATTTTGTTCCCTCTGTGGTGGAAAGCCACTGTACATAGTATATTCCAACTTGGAAACAAAGGATTTTGGACATTTGCTGGGACAGTTTGATCTAAATCAACACACCTCTTCCATATACCTTTGGTGACTTATGCATGGGTAAGTTCTTTTTCAAAAGCAGCTGGACATTTTCATCTGATGTGGAATGTCAACAGCCCATTCAAGGTTGGGGAACTGGACTTGCACACGTGGCATCTCTGTGGATTGTGCATCATGTATGTAGATTTATATTACACATCACCCAAAGTGCATGCAGATTTTATTTTGCATTTGCTTGCTCAGTTGCAAATTCACCAGGGAGGTGGGATTACACAACTACTGCATAACTACATAAATAATAAGAGTTGGAAGAGACTATAAGGACATCCAGGCCAGTCCCATTTTGTCATGCAGGAGTACTCAATCAAAGCA
Organism: Ctenosaura bakeri; assembly: GCA_948474755.1. Lineage (NCBI taxonomy): Eukaryota > Metazoa > Chordata > Lepidosauria > Squamata > Iguanidae > Ctenosaura > Ctenosaura bakeri. The sequence continues at coordinate 96,116 of CAOLHI010004804.1, read as the reverse complement.
ATCCTGACAGATGGCCATCCAGCCTCTGTTTAAAACAGAGAAGACTGTTTTAAAGAAAGAAGGAGACTCCACCACACTCTGAGGCAATGTATTCCACTGTCAAAGTGCTCTTACCACCAGGAAGGTCTTACTAATGTTTAGGCGGAATCTCATTTCCTGTAGTTTGAATCCATTGCTCCATGTCCTAGTGTCTGGACCATCAGAAAACAGGCTTGCCCCATTTTCCATATGACATCCCTTCCAATATTTGAACATGACTATCCTGTCTGCTCTTAACCTTCTCCTCTCCAGACTAAACATAACCAGCTCCCTAAGTCTTTCCTCATAAAACTTGGTTTCCAGACTTTTGACCATCTTGGTCCCCCTCCTCTGAACATTCTCCAACTTGTCAATATCCTTTTTGAATCATGGTGCCCAGAACTGGACCCAGAATTCCAGGTGAGGTCTGACCAAAGCAGAATAGAGTGTTATTATTATTTCCTCTACATAGACACTATGCTCATATTGATCAGCCTAGAATGCCATTGGATTTATTAGTTGCTACATCACGTGGTTGGTTCATGTTCAGTTTGTGGTCTACTAAGACTCCTAGATCTCCTAAGTGAGTGTAGTTGCACTTCATCTCATCCCCAGTTTTGTATTTCTCAGACTGCATTTCCCACAGTCATCCTACCAGCATGTTCACAGGTATGCTATCTGGGTGGTTCTGGAAGATGGCATACAAAGAAAAAAGGAAATTTCCCCTCCCCACACCCCAGACCACAGTTCCATATGTGCAGAAAAACTATGGTAGCCACCAAGGTTTCTGGAGCAGCAGAGGGTGTTCCTGCATGACAGGGAGTTGGACTGGATGGCCCGTGTGGTCTCTTCCAACTCTACATTTCTATGATTCTATGATTCTATGATTCTAAGGTGACCTCCTGCTTGGGGCAGCTCTGGTTGCTCATACCCAAGAGTACCAACAGAAGGTGTCTCCTATCTGGTGTCTGTGACCATGAGGCCATGTTCCAGTCACCATAGAGGAGCAGCCTGCCCACTATTGGCACAAGCCCATTGGCAACCAAACAAGAGCAAGTAGTGCACCGTCTGTGCGCATCGGGATCTCTCGCAAAGGTAGCTATTCTATGGCTTTGAGACAGATTCTTCCCAAGGCGATTCTTCAATGCCACAGCTTAAGAATCACCAGTTCTCTGTGATTAACCCAATTGTGCAGCAGCCAAATGTATCAGTCCAGTTGAAACATACAAATCTCAGCTTAATTAGCTGAGACACATATGCACGCAAGCCTTATGCAAAGCCACACACTTTGTTTTTTAGCATCATAGAGTCACAGAGCTGGAGAGGATCCCAAGGCACACAGAACCATAGAGTTTGGAGGGCCTGTGACAGCCACCTCACCCAGTCTCCTGCTGTGCAAGAATACACAAGTGCAGCACAGCTGACAGATTTCCATCCACCTTCTGCGTAAAGACAGCCTTTACCATCAAGCAGTTCTTCCTAATGTCTAAAGTTTCCTGTAATCTGAATCCACTGGTTTTCATTCTAGCCTCTGGAGCAGCAGAAAACGAGCTGGGTTTCTTCTTCTACAGGTGTTAATACCTCCCTTCGGGTAGTCAAAGATGGCATATCATATGGCATAAATGCCTGAAGGAAGGAATTAATAGCTATAGAAGTAGGAAGCAGCTTATTTTCTGCGGCTCTAGAAGCTAGTATGAGAACCAATGGATTGAAATTACAAGAAACATTAAACGTTAGGGAGAACTTGTTGAGGGTAAGAGATGGCTATCATATCATATGGCGAGCCAGCATGGTTTAGTGGTTTGAGAGTTGGGACTATGACCCCAGAGATCAAGGTTCAATTCCCCACTCAGCCATGGAAACCCACTGGGTGACTGTGGGCAAGTCACATACTCTCAGCCCCAGAAAACCTCATGATAGGTTCACCTTAGGGTCACCCTTGGGCCATTTCCGCACTACACTCTTATAGCGCGATCATTCCACTTTCAACATCCTATGGAATCATGGTCAGCCCCTCCCGAAACTGCATACCCCAGGATTCCATAGGATGCTGAAAGTGGAATAATTGCGCTATAAGAGTGTAGTGCAGAAATGGCCCAAATTGAGAACGACTTGAAGGCCCACAACAACGACAATGACAAATCATATCATATTACCTCTTCATCTTCTCTTCTCCAAGCTAAACTTCTTCCTAGTTTCCTAACCTGTTCCTCATAGGGCTTGATTGGACACCTAATCTAATCCCATTGCCAGTGCAGGAATCCACTGCTAAACATTAAACTTCCTGATGGTATGAGCAGTACAACAGTGAAATATGGTGCTGCCTGGGAGTATGATGGTGTCAGGAACTGAAATCACACACACAAATGTAACAGTGCTAATATACTATTTATTAGGAGTGTGATGTGTTGCACAGGACTTCAGTGAGCGAACCGAAAATAATTAGCAAAACCCAAACATTAGAAGCAAAAGGTTCCCTTCCCACAGCAAGAGACCTTGAAGGGCCGGCTTCGGCTGGTAGTTCCTATCAGTGCTGCATTCCTAGCTTTGTTTACTAACCGTCTCTGGTTCCCATCCTTGGTTACAAGCAAGCAGCTAATTAACTGCTATTACATGTCCCATACTGAAATATGGAGGGCTACCCAATAGATGGAGTCTTCTTCAGAGGATTTTAACAGAGACAGGACAGCCATCTGTCAGGAGTGCTTTAATGGTGTCTTCCTTCATGGCAGAAGGGGGTTGGATTGGATGGTGCTTGGGTGTATCTTGCAATGCTAGGATTCTATGAAAGGGATTGTAACATTTTACCATATTTGCCAGTGTATTAGACACAACGCCGTATAAGACACACCCTATTTTCAGATTATATTCTTTGGGGGGGAAATTAGTACCCGGTCCCCCGTTCCTGCCATTTCTACCTGGGTGGGGGGACCTCCTTGTCATGGAAGAAAGAATGAGAAGGGTGAGAGGTGAAAGGAGCACCCTCCTCCTCCATTCCTGTTCTTTCTGCTTCAGTGGGGAGGCCTCTGCAGATGTGGTTGGGATGGGACCTGTCTGAAATTCTGAAAAGACCCTCCAGGCTGGGAAGAGGAATCAACTTAAATGGACCAGTGGTCATTCTATAGATCCTTTCCAGATAGAAATATTTACACAAATCTACTGTAGTTATTTCCTGGAAATTCTTGCATGAATCCTCCAATAGAAGAAAAAAATGTGATCTTCTGTGCAGAAAATATTGTTACACAGAAGCTACTGTTGCTCAGTACTTACTCTGTGTAAAATTCACTCTTTCTGGTACAGTAAACAGCATCTTCTCCACAGAAAATGGCAAGTTGGAGCAGAAGGGCACGGGGGGGGGCAGGCATGGAGGGGCACAGCGGTGTTACTACAGTAGGCAGACCCTATCCCGGGGTCTACAATTTAATATTAAAAATACCTCCACGTGCTTGAGAGGTCCCCCGAACGAGAATGTAGTCAGGCACGGTTGAACGGCCGAAAACAGGAAAAACCCGGTCAGGTCAGTAAACGCATAGTCACATAGCCCCAGGAGACCTCCAGACATGTAAAACATAAAATACACAAAGGGTCCTCAGCCCCGAGTTGCCAGCTTCAAGGGATTAATGCATCTGACAAACAGCCTATCAAGCGAGGACAATTCTCATACAGCTGAGGCTTTGACAACCCTGGCAAAGTCAATCATGCAAAGGACGTTGGCATATTGGAGCTTTGTTCTAGCTCCTCCACCTATTGTTCTCTCTGGAAAGGATTAGCCCTGCAGGTACCTTTTCCTCCATGAATAGATCTGGGTTTTGAGTGGCTCTTTGGATCGTTCTCGGCTTCCCAGCAGACCGTTGTTACCGCAGTTTCTAGCCCGGACTTGTGGGATGTCAGATATCACTTTGATATCAAAAATTTGGCCCTCTTCTACCATCCCTCTCCATGTGTTTGTGAGGCCCTCGGACAAGCACGAAACTAGGCACGACCACTACCCACCCAGGCAGGTCAGAAATAGCCAGATCGCAGCTTTAGGAGACCTCCTGGCAAGCACACTATTATGTATGCACGCTACTTACAAAGAACTCCCTGCCCCAAGCAGGAGGCTTGATTAGGAGAATCCTCATCTGTCAAGCATTCTGTGTTTGCATACTGTCTACTCCTTTGTCAATTCGGAACTAACTCAATCATGCTAAATTCTGACCTTTCGGAGGCTTTGTCCCCAGCCCGAAACTCATTGTTTCCCCCAAGTATGGACTAGCCTACGGCTACATTTTCCCTATAAAAATCCCGGATTCCGAGACCTTCCTTGGATCGCTCGGATCACTCCCAATTTCCATCCAGCCTTACTGCCGCTGTGCTTGGCAAGCCTTCCCCTCAGTCCCACGCACTGAGACTACGCACCTCCGAACTTCCGCAGTGAACTACCCAGGCTTCAGGACAGGTGTAGTATCACCCAAACCAACAATCCCTCTTAAAAATCCCTGTGTCTCACTCCAACCTTTATTTTCTACAGTTATCTGTGTGAGTGTGCTGCATACACCATTTGATTGTATTTTAATAAAGATCACCATTGTTAGTTCGACCTCTGTCTGCTCATTGACTCGGTCTGACCCTGTAGATGTTGGGTTCAAGATCTCACTGCATTGCCCTGCCTCTCGCATTGCCAGTTGTGCTCTGTGTTAATTTCCCCACCTTTTGATATTTTGAGAGCGTACTTTGGTGTCCCTCATGGGACCCCTGTAAACAGGGTAACACCGTCACTCCATCTGTTGAGCTATCCCCTCAGCCCTCCATGTGCTGAGTCTCATCTTTCTCTCCGCTGCTGTCTCGGACCTCCGAACTTCAGGACCAGGTGCAGTATTCCCCCATTGTAACCCTCCAAAGCCCCCTATCCAATTTCCTCTCTTTTTATTTCTTGCTAGATCTTGAATGAGTGAGTGTGTATGTGCGCAAGTCTTTATTTTTAATAAAATCATTTATTAGACAATTTTGCTTGGTTTTTGGCTTGGCCTGACTCCATAAAAAATGGGTTAAAGATCTCGCTAGGTTACCCTGCCTCTCGCATGGTGCTTGACTTGTGCTCTGGCTAGTTTCCATTCCCCATCATGTGGAGCACATTGAGGTGTCCCCCAAGGGACCCCAGAAATCAGGGTAACAGCGGAGTGGTGAGCGGGCACGATGGATGGTGAGCAATCATGGAGGGTTGATGGACGGGTGCAAAGGGATGGCGAGCAAACACGGGGTGGTGGTGAGTGGGTGGAGGGCCATCTGTCAGAAGTGTTTTGATGGTGTCTTCCAGCGTAGCAGAAGGGGATTGAACTGACTGATCCTTGGAAATTCTTCAAGTTCTACAGTTCCAGGTATCATCACCACCATCATCATCATCACCATCATCATCATCATTTCCAACACTGAACAGCCATTACTGTCAGGAAATTCTTCCCAATAATTAATCTGAAGCTTCTTTCTCGTAATTTGTCATTTACTTTTTTTTTTCCCCTTGGAAACTTTCCTTGTATATTTCCTCCTGTTTTCTCAGGGTGCCAGGATTAATGCAGGAGCTTTATTAGGACATTATCAATGTGGAATAAATAAGCACATGAGCAAGAAAGAGCACACTAAATTCAGAACTTTGAATCACCCTGATTCTCTGCCTCGCATTAGGCGTATAAATCTCCACTGATCTCATTATTGAGAAGGAAAATTTAAAAAATGCTCCTGCGTGAAAAGGTGAGAGGGTTTTTTTCCCTTCGCATTTTTACAGAACCACTGGGATTTTCAAAACATTTTTTTCTCAAATTGAACAAATAATTTTTGAAGAAATTATGACTGCTGTTGCTCTGTTTCAATGAAGCTTCTGAAAACCATAGGTGGACTATTGATATCTCTTAATCAATAATCCTTTCCTTCTATACTTGCTCCATTTTTATCTTTATCTTTCACAGCATTTTCACTCACCATTAGAGTGATGGAAAAAGAAGCAAGGGTGAGAAAAACACCACTGTAGTTGGCACTTTTTTAATAGGCTGCTGGGTAGATCAAAACACTATTTCTGAAGAAGTAAAGAAAATTTAGTAAATATGCTTTAGATCCTCACCAATATGTTTACCTTACAACACATTTAATAATATCCTAATAGGGATGGGGAGTCTTCAGTAAACCATAGTGTACTGTTATGTCTGAAATGGAAACCGGCTATGCAACAAACCCTGGTTTGACATTGATTTAAGATCCTGATTTGTTCCAATCCTGGGAGCTATAGTTTTCTGGTATTAACATTATGAGGAACTATGGCTGGGATTGTATTGGACTGCTAAACAGGTTAAAAACAATGAAAAGGGCTTTTTTGAGCAGGGTTATGCCTGTAGCAAAAAGAACAAGGAAATGGTAGGGCCACAGTAGGGAGAAGATGGTGAAATGCTAATAGGAGAAAAATGCCATTTCAGCACTACCCTGTTATAGTGCTATTATTCCACTTATAACATCCTGTGGAATCCTGAGGTTTCTAGTTTACTGAGTCCAAAAAGCTCTCTGGATGAGAGTTCTAAATGTTCCTCTCTAAACTGCAAGTCCCAGGATTCCATAGGATGTTGAAAGTGGAATAATAGCACTAGAACAGTGTAGTGTGGAAAGGCCCATAGTCTTCTTCCAAAAGGGAAACAGTGCTCAATTAGGGGAAAATGGAGCAGATGATACAATAGATGAAATATAGCACAGAATAGGTAAAGAAGTAGTACAGGAATATCTGGCTACCTAAATGAATTCAAGTCACCAGGGTCAGATGAACTACATCCAAGGATTTTAAAAGAACTGGCAAAAGTAATCTCAGAATCCCTGGAAATAACCTTTGAGAATTCCTGGAGGATAAGAGAAGTTCCAGCAGACTGGAAGAGGCCAATTCTGTCTCCATCTTCAAAAAGCGGGGGGGGAGAAGACCCAAGCAATTATCACCCAGTCAGCCTGACATCGATATCAGAAAGAGTCTAGGACAGATCATTAAGCAGACATTCTGTGAGCACTTAGAAAGGAATGCCATGCTCTCTAGAAGTTCACATGGGTTGCTCAGAAACAAGGCATGCCAGAACTTGCTGGAGGTGAGAGCAGTTCCACAATGGAATACATTGTCTTGGTGTGTGGTTGAATTTTTTTCTTTGGTGGTTTTTAAACAGTGTGGATGGCCATCTGTCAGGAAGGCTTTGATTGTGTCTTCTTGCATGGCAGAATGGGGTTGGACTGGATGGCCCCTGGGGTCTCTTCCAACTGAAGGATTCTGTGATAGTTCCAATGAGAGGAGATCCAATAAATCATTGAAAGGTGAGTTAGGGCATTGATAAAGCCGCCTCAGTGAGTCTACTCTGCTTGAAAGTAACAACAGGATGCACTCCTATGATTAATTGAAACTGTTCTGGTTGAATTGTTGCACACTAAGAAGGGAAGAGCCCCAAAGGGGACACATATAAAAACAAACAGTAAAAGCACAGCAGGAGGACAGATTGTGCAGGCATCAAACTCATGCACATCTCTGTTTATTTAGTTGAGATTTGGATGCCTCAGCTAAGCCATTGAGCAAAGAGAACTGCATGCACCCTGAAATAATAATGTCTGCAATGAACCACTGAGAACATCTCTGTGGCTGGCAGGCAAAAATCCAGACTTTTGTTTCTAAAATGAGGGTTTTAGCAGGTGGCTGGTGAAATGGCTTAAGACACCTAACTAGTCTTGGAACGTCATGTTTTTAGGGATGTTCATGATGCGCTGAGTGGTCTCAGGTTCTTTCACAGAAGATGTCACAGTTGCAGCTCAAAAATCACAGACTGTATGCTAGTCATTTTGGGGTACGGGGGGAAATGTTACAGTTTTTGGACTCCAAGTCCCAGAAATGTCCAGACAGCATTGCCAATGGGATTCAGGAACTCTGAGTCCAAATGAAGCAACTTCTTCAACTCTGGTTCTAGCATCATAGGAATATGAGAAGAAGAAGTTGGGCAAGACCAACTGAACCAATCTGGCCCACAGACCCCACCAAGAAGCTATAAGACAACAATGGGGAAGGCCATGTGTGTGTTGCACATGGGCCCAACCCCATTTTCATACACACCTCCAGACACTTGCAGAATAAGGTCCCCATCCCAAACCATTTTTTACAATGAGGGGGAATGATTTGTCTCTCTCCAAAGTTGCCCCAAATCCACACTTATTCCCTTATTCCCATAAGTCCCCAAGTCCCCAAAACACATATACCCAAAACCTCTCCCCCCCTCAAAAAAAAAAAACACCATAAAATGAAGCCTAAAGTGATCTGACATCACTTCCTTTCACTGCTAGTCTCCTTTATGGAGATGGCCTTCACCTGTTGTTCTTTTCCCAGACTCAGGTGTCCAGTCATATACTGTCTTGGAAAATGGAGGTTGCATTTATCTGTCCCATCTCAGTAGCTGTTCCTGGATCTGTCTACTAGGGATGCTGGCAAAATCCACTCTGGGATTTGCTGGTATGCAATTTTTCCCAGTTCCAAAGAGATGGCATTATTGTGCTTCTAGACTGCTTTGCCTCAACAGAATCTGTGACCAGTTAAGAATCTGCTGCTGTTGAAATTCACAGAGATATTTACATAGTTTTACATATATGCCTGTGGTAAACACTGTGTTACTTTGGAAAGAGATGAGTGATGATGAAAGAGATGGAAATGTAAGAGAAGGGGGCAAATTTGAATGTATAAAGATGTGTATAAGTGGTTTTATCTTAGTATGTCTTGTAGGAAAATGCATATTATTTTCAGCATTGTTTTCTTCCCAAATCGACTGTGGAGGAAAATGCAGAAAGTGTGCTCTGCAGGAGACAGAGCAGATGAGAGCTCCTGAGCTGCTGAAACACATGTGGTGCGGATTACCTTTGATTCATACATCACTACTGTCCAGCTTCATAAATGTATCCCGTCTCATTTGAAAGCCATCTAAGTTACGAGTGACAGCGCATTCCATCCATTAGTTATGGGTGGCATAAAGCAGAACTTTCTTTCCTCTCCTAAATTTACTTCCTATCAATTTTTAGGGGATGACCTCAAATTCTATTACCATAACAAGGAAAGAAGAAAGGAGCGGAGAGATAGAGAGAGGAGGGAGAGAGACCCTCTCCGCATTATGAATCTGTAGCGTATGTGTTGAATAGTTTTGATATTTAGTAGTTTCATTCTACTTTACCGTTGATTTTTTGGCATGCTTTAAGCTATATTGTAATCATTTCAATTTAGAAGCTGCCTCGAGTCCAACTCTTGCAGAAGGTGGGGTGGTAATCTCCTTCTCCTTCTCCTTCTCCTTCTCCTTCTCCTTCTCCTTCTTCCCCTTCTTCTCCTCCCACACATCTCTTATTCTGTACAAATCAGCCTCCTTGGTTAAGAACACCAGATATGGTGTGATGTCCATCTTTGAAGGTCTTTACACACCTCTGAAGAGTATTTTAACTGTGTCTTTCTGCATGGCAGAATGGGATTGGGCAGATGGCAGATAGCCTTTATGGTCCCTTCCAACTCTAGGGTTCTATGAACCATCAGTTATTCTGAATACTTCCTGAACAAGCACCTTATCTTTATGTCATATTTTACCCCCTCCGGAACATACGATCTTGAACAATTAGCACTCCTCTGGACATCTTCCAGCTTATCAATATCCTTCCTGAACTGTGGTGCCCAGAACCGGACACAGGATTCCAGATGAGATCTGACCAAAGCAGAATAGAGTGGGACTATCTCTTCCCTTGACCTAGACACTGTGCTCCCATCCCACAAGCTTCAGCACATCCCCAGCAGCTGGCAAGTCCAGCAGGACCACTGCTATGGAAGACAAACTGGCAGGCTACCCAGCAGCAAGACTGCTTCTCATTCCCACTGCAACTCACAAGTGAGAGAGGCAGAGGAATGGCGTCTCCTTCTAGAAAACCCTAATGGTGTTGAGAGTTAGTACCCACAGTTCAGGAATCTCCCTCCCTCCCTTCTTTTCCTGCAGGATATTTAATGAGCATGGCAGCAATCATGGGCCTTGCCAGCTGGCTGGGGAGGTGGGCGCATGAAGTTTCGAATGAACAGTTATGCTGTGCACACATCATGCAGGGTCTCAGAGAGCAAGTTCCACCACTTGCTGGTAACGTGGAATCATAGCATCATATAGTTGGGAGAGACCCCAAGGGCCATGCAGTCCAACCCCCTTCTGCCATGTAGGAAGACACAATCAAAGCACTCCCTTTGACAGATGGCCATCCAGCCTCTGTTTAAAAACCTCCTTTTAAAATCATCCTTTTTTTTAAACATGGCTATCATGTCACCCCTTAATTTTCTCTTCTCCAGAGTAAACATACCCAGCTCCCCAAGCCACTCGTCATAGGGCTTCATGGTTTCCAGGCCTTTGACAATTTTGGTTGTCCTTCTCTGGTGTGAACCCAATTGATGGTATAATGATTGAAAGGAACATCATTGGGCACTATTACTTTACTGAACCCTGACATTACTTTAACACATTGGCCTGATTCCCATTGTTAGTCCAGACTAGAAGCAGATCCATTTAATCAAATGGATTTACCTAGACATTGACTCACTATTCAACAGTTGATCCAGCAGATCTGCTCTTGGTGGGACAAAGCTAGAGGATTCCAGCCATAATGTCCATTTGACTTTGGTGCACATTCTCCCTGAGGTATTAAAATCCCCTTGGGCTGTCTAGATATGTTGATAAGAATAAGAAAACCCTGTTCCTCATGTGTGGGAAAGGAGATCAGTCTTTCTTCTTCCATCCCTCTTGGACCCTCACTAGACAACATCCACACATATGATGGTGGCAGGTGGTCTGGGAACATTTGACTGTGCCAAGGTCTACACAAACCAGTATACCCAAAGAGAGGTAGAAGGTTCAAGCCAGTTCCGGTTTCAACACTGTCGCTTGTCCTAAGCTCTCCTAGAAAAGATAGAAGCTGCAGCTGTTCCCAGAGAAGTGGTGGGTGGCTGGTATAGATATTCAACAAAGCCCCTCATCCGGATTTACTGTGACTGTTCAACACTGCAACTGCATGCTTCACTTTTTCTTCTCCAAATGGAGATTGAAGACGTATTTATGCTCATGGCACTCCTGGGATGTCAGTGGAGTGAAAGGAGGGGGGGACACTTTGCAGCTGTTCACCACAGTGCTAACGGCAGCAGGGAAAAAATGCCACTGTGTTTCTGGATGGTTGCTTTGGCAACAGGTATCCTTCTTCCTTTATTTATTTTAATTCCCTCTCCATCTCATTCTCCGGTAAATCTAATGTAATACACACTGTGTCCGCCGGTCACAGATAACTGCTTAGCTTAAATCCAGTTTAAATTCCCCTGGCTTATCTCTTAAATGGCATCTGGGTTATAAATAGCATCCTGTGGACTCGTTGGCCCACTCCAGTGCATTGGATTGTTTCGCCAGGAGTTATGTGGGAACTTGGCACAAGTTGCTGTGGAGAATCTCCAAAGTAAAGAAGAAGAGGATGGAAAATCCACTGCTGTTTTCACACCTGCCAGTCCGAAACTGCTCCAAGTGTTCCACGAGATAAGAAAAATAGCTGGGGGGTAGGTGCAAAATGGCTCCTCAATTATTCCTCCTCAACAAAGCTGGGACTTCTTTTCAGTTTTATCTACCACTAGCTTAATTTTTGCTGATATGTTTAATTGAGTGTAGAGATTAGTTTGTTTTTACGAAGTCCTTTGTTTAGGTTTAATTTGGCTGTTGGATATGTTTCCACACTGGACACCTATGTCGATTAGAAAATGCTTCCTCAATGGTTCTTGATGTCCTTAAGTCTTGATTTTGGCTGCTGAAGAGGTTTCCACACTGGACACTGATGTCTAGTAGAAGATGCTTCCTCAATGGTCTTTGATGTCCTTAAGTCTTGAGTTCAGCTGCTTGCTGAAGAGGAGGCATCTTGGGCCATTTCCGCACTAGCCTGCTATAGCGCTACTATTCCACTTTCATCCAGACCCTTCCAAAACTGCAAACCCCAGGCTTCCAGAGGATGTTGAAAGTGGAATCGTAGCACTATAACAAGCTAGTGCAGAAATGGTCTTAGTAAGGAGTATACTAGTGTATTGGAAGCACTGTTTAAAAAATAATCACAGATTCATCTGTCTGTATCTTTACTTGCTCAGCTTGTGTATTTGTTTTTTTAAAAAAATCATTCATTGATCTCAGATCTGAACCTTCCACCTTTTCTGCTTACTTCCCCTTCTCCTATAAATCCTTCTTCCAGCCAGGTCTTGCAAGGCTTCACCCAGTCGCTGGTGTCCATGTCTCTGCACAGGAGAGTTGTCTTCTGTCCTCCCATGCATGGCTGGCTCCTCCTGGCCTCATCAGCCTGACGAAGAAGGCTTTCCTGTCTTTTCAAGTCTGTAAGTTCTGCCTTGGTGAGTCGTTCCACTTCTTACACAGCCTTTGACCAAGCTCACTTTCAGGTAACCTTCACTTACACAGGGGTCTAGGCACCTACATTATGAGAACCCCTTTATTGTGATGATGATGGTTGTTGTTGTTGTTGTTGTTGTTGTTGTTTGTGCCTTCGAGTCATATCCAGCTCATGGTGACTCTATGGAGACCCTATCACAGAGTATTCTTGGCCATATTTGTTCAGAGGAAGTTTGCCTTTGCCTTCCTGTAAGGCTGAGAGAAGACTGTGACTTGCCCAAGGTCACCCAGAGGGTTTCTGTGGCCGAACAGAGACTTGAAGCCTGGTCTCTAGGTATGTTTAGCTGGGCATGTTTAGTCTGCAGAAGAGAAGATTAAGAGGGGACATGATAGACATGTTTAAATATTTGAAGGGATGTCATGTTGAAGAGGGAGCAGGCTTGTTCTCTACCGCTCCAGAGACTAGGACAAGGAGCAATGGATTCAAGCTGCAGGAAAGGAGATTCCACCTGAACTTCGGGAAGAACTTTCTGGTGGTCAGAGCTGTCCAGCAGTGGAATTTGCTGCCTTGGACTGTGGTGGAGTCTCCTTCTTTGGAGGTTTTTAAGCAGAGGGTGGATGGCCATCTTCTGGGAATGCTTTGATGGGTGTTCCTGCATGGCAGGGGATTGGACTCGATCGACCCCTGGGGTCTCTTCCAACTCTATGATTCTATGATTCTGTGATTCTCCAGAGTCATAGCTCAGCACTCATACCAGTACACCACAACTGGCTCTCCAGAATCTCCAGAATCTACTTAAGGTTATCTTAAGTGGCACAAGGTTACCACACAACTGAGTAGGCATGTTTCTTCAGGTCTCTTGTGGTTGTGCCTTCAAGTTATTTCTGACTTATGATGACTCTAAGGCAAACCTGTCAGGGGGTTTACTGGGGGCTGAGAGTGTGTGATTTGCCGGAGATCACCTAGTGGGTTTCCATAGCTAAACAGGGAACGAAACACTGGTCTTCAGGGTCATAGACCAATGTTCAAACCACTACACCACACTGCCCCTCTCTCTCTCTCTGTTGATACATGGCTGTGAATGCCCTGACAAAAATGAACTCAGGCAGTGGTTGAACAATACATTTACATCGTATGCATGTATGTACCTCTGCATGTGTTTATGTATGCATTTGGAGTATTTATACCCTGCCCTTCAGCCAAAAACATCTCCCAGGTGGCTTATAAGTCAGTAAGTTGATGATTCCTGCCCACAGGCTTTAATTCTAACTAAAGCATGGCACAGAAGGAAAAGGAAACAATAGCAGAGAAGGGGATTAAGTCCAGCAGCTGCCGGCTACTCTTCTCCCTCTGAGGCCAGAGCAATGGCAGCTGGAACATGGAGAAAAGGCTTCTCACCAGTCACTGAGCCAAAACTGCATAAACACCATGCATATTTATTAAATACAAATTTGAATGTTAAATATTAAATCCAAATTGTATTTACAGACTTCACTTTAAACAGAGATGACTTTAGGCTGGTTTGCTATACTCAGTTTATTCTGCTACAGTTAGGATCTTAGAGCTGGAAGAGACTCCAAAGTCCAACCAATCCAACCCCATTCTGCCATGCTGGAAGACACAATCCAAGCACGCCTGACAGATGGCCATCCTCCCTCTGTTTAAAAACCTCTGAAGAAGGAGACTCCACCAATTGCATCTATTCTTATTCTCTTTTTTCCTGAACTCGACTAAGTTCCACACCCTGCTGCAGTCCTCAACTTTCTCACCATAACATCACCTTCTTCCTCAACAAATCTGAATATTGCAATGTGTTACACACACACACACACACACACACAAGGAATTCTTTTGACATGTGATCATATTCAAAAAATGCCCCAAAGCACCAGTGCCTCTCTAAAATGCATCCATTAGCCAATGAGTGCTTGTGTCCAATCATTTGGAAAAAATACACCATGAAATATATACAGATTCCACTCCCACCCCACAAACCCCAAAATCTGGAGATACAAGGAGATAAAGGAAAAAAAGAAGGCTTTGGGAAATTTGAGCCATCAGTCTACCAGTACCCTAGAGAGCTTCTGCCTGGCAGAGACCAGCTTTTGAGTTGGTATGTGCTTCATACATGTCCAATTCATATACATCCTGCTAAGTGCAGGAATGGTGCTTGCAGAGCTACCAGTTGAGATGGGTTATGAAAAGAAGCCAAGCTAATCTTGCAGGGAGAAGCAAACTCATCAACTATAATAGTTCTGGGGTCCTGATCCAGTCAGATCCCAGTCAACTAGATTTGAAGCTCTGTCAAACAGAAAGGAAGTCACGGGTGCAATAGAATAATGATTGACTGTGTATACAAAGGAGGCAAAAGGGATGCAACAATAAACCTACAGACAAAGAGGGCTTACAATCCTTCACAAGCCCTTCATCACAATAGATATTCATTGAGGTCCATATAGGACTCAGACATTACTCTGCAGTTTGAGTTCCTTTAGTGGATTACAGCAAAATGCACCCTCTGAGGACCAGGATATGTTTAGCCTGGAGAAGAGAAGGTTAAGAGGCAACATGATTGCTACACTTAAATATTTGAAGGAATGTTATATTAAGGGGGGAGCAAACTTGTTTCGTACTGTTCCAGAGACCAGGACATGGAACAATGCCTTCAAAATTCAAGAATAGAGTCCATCTAAACATTAGGAAGAACTGTGGACACTTCTGAATCTTACTCATCTCCACTGTTGTCCTGTTGTGATCCCAGGAGTGCCACTGTCAGGATGGGAGTGTGACACGAACACTCCACACTCAATCAGCTGCCTGCGGAAGGGTAGCGTGAGCAAAACGTGCCTTCCTTCCTCAGTGCAGCCGGCCACTTCCGCTGCTGCACTGGGAAAGAAGGCAGTTAAATCATGCTTCCTCCCTTTCCACATGCCTGCCAGCAACAGGAGCATTGTACAATCAGGGACCAGTACTGGATGGCCATCTGTTGGAAGTGTTTTTATTGTGTCTTCTTGCATGGCAGAATGAGGTTGGACTTAATGACCCCTGATGGTGCCTTCCAACTCTTGGATTCTACAATTCCACTCTGAAGCAGATTTGCACAAGAGAAGACCTCTTCTGTGCAGTTTTTCCACTGAGATCCATGACAGTACCTGAGCCTCCTGCAGTGTTCACCAACAGACTGTCTAGTAGGCAAAGCTCTGGAAAATAGCTGTCTGAGCATCAGCGCCCCACCACATCTCAAAGGCTAGAGATGGCAGGTATTCCATTATCATCACTTTCTCATGTGGTGCACACCTGTGATTTTTGGCTGTATATGGGGAAAATCTGGCAGAAGGAGAAGCCAGCCAACCTCTCAGGCTCCTCTCTCCCCACCATTCTGGCCCACCTCTGAAAGCAGCTATAAAGTCAGATAATTTTTGCAAGGGAGTCAAAACTACAGATTTGGAGAGCCTTGCTAATAAACTATGTGGTAAAGGAGAGAGAAAGAGAAACAAATCTTTTTGCTTTTGGACAAAGAGGCAGAGGCATGTGGGGTCAATTACCTGAGATACTTTATTTCTATTAAGCATCTGAAGCTTTTGCAAACTACAAAACCTCCCTCTGCATTCGTTTTTCTCCATCATCATCCAGGTACCCAGCATGGCATGAACTTCCCTGAATCATCAGAGCTCATATGATGTGCCATGGATTTGAATTTGCTTGTAAACATCCATTTTCTCCCAATTAGAATCCCCCCACCAGACTTCCTGACATTGAGTGTGGAGATGTATGCTCTTTTTAATGCTGCAGGGTGTGTGTCTCTTGGGCTGATTACCTTGCATCCATTACCCCTCCACTCCCTCTCCTACTCCACTCGTTGTATACAGTGTGCGTCACTCAAACATCCTGTTCACATTCCAGTCTCATACACAAACATGCACAGAGTGCACTCAGACATAATGACAAACTATGACTGATAATTATGGGAACCAATCATGGCAAGCATTCCTCTGGTACACGTCTGTTTTCCCCTCCCCTCCAGCATTGCTAAAAGGCAGCCACTGGAAGCTTCATACGAACCCATTGTACTGTATACAATTCTGCCTGCCAAGCATCGAAAATAATATTATTGTGCTAAGAAAAGAACGAGCTAAATGATCATGGAGCTGGAACAATTACAATAGGCTAGGAAGGTTATAACATGTAGAGTTTAAACAAAAGCAAAGTAAGGGGAGACAGCTAAGAGCTGTAGAAGGCTATCCCTGGTGCGTAGAGACTCAATTTATTGTTGTTTTTATTTGCCATCAAGTCAACTTTGACTTACAGCAATCATTTGAACGAGAAACCTTGAAGAGCCCCAGACATCGAACACCCTGCTCAGGTCTTGTAAACTCAGGGCAGCCCTGGCTTTATTGGAGTCTATCCACCTACTGTTTCTCGCCTTCCTTTTTTCAAATAAGTCACACCATCTCATGATATAAAATCACAGAATCATAAAGTTGGAAGAGACCACAAAGGCCATTGAGTCCAGCCCCATTTTGCCATGTAGGAAAACACCATCAAAGCATTCCCAACAGATGGTCATCCAGCCTCTGTTTAAAAACCTCCAAAGAAGGAGACTCCATCACACTTCCAGGCAGCAGCATATTCCACAGTTGAACTGCTCCTTCCTAGCAGGAGGTTCTTCCTAATGTTTATATGGAATCTCTTTTCCTGAAGCATGAAGCCACTGCTCCATGTCCTAGTCTCTGGAGCGGCCAAAAATAGGCTGGGTCCATCCTCCGTATGACATCCCTTCAGATATTTAAACATAGCTATCATTTTTCCTCTGAATGTTCTCTTCTCCAGGCTAAACATACCCAGTTCCCTCATAGGGCTTCATGGTTTCCAGAGTATGTCCAAAGTACAACAGCCTTAGTTGAGTTATCTTGGTTTCTAGGAAGAGTTCGGGCCTGATTTGCTCTTGGAATCATTCATTTGTCCTTTTATCGGTTCATAGTACCCATAAAACTCTTCTCCAGCACCACATTTCCAAGCAGTTGATTTTATTCCTGTCAGCTTTCTTTGCAATCCAGGTTTCACAGCCGTACATAGAAATCAGAAATACTATGTCACAAATGATTATGACGTTAGTATTTAATGATATGTCTTTACACTTGAGGATCTAATCTAGTTCCTTCATAATCTGCCTTTGTAAGTCATACTCTTCATCTGATTTCTTGACTACAGTTTCCATTTTGGTTAATAATTGAACCACGGCACAGAAAAATCTTTAACTATTTCTATGTCTTCATTACCCAATTTAAAGTTACGTAAATCACCAGTGGATGAGAGACTGCATAGGGAGAGATATGTCTCCTTCTCTTATAAGACTAGAGCCCAAAGGCATCATTCAATGAAGTTAAATGGTGAGAGATTCAGGAAAGATAAAAGGAAGCAATTCTTCACACAGAGCATAGTTAAACCGTGGCATTTGCAACTGTAAGATGTAGCGATGGCCACCAAATTAGATGGCTTTAAGTGGGAATTAAACAAATCATAAAGGATAAGGCTGTAAGTGGCTACTAATCATGATGGCTAAACGCTCTCTCCATGCTCAGAGACAGGAGGCCTCTCTGCAACACTTGCTGGGGAGACCGTGAGCAGAGGATCACCGATCTGGATGGGCTTCCTGCCTGTACCCACCTTGGTGGGCTATCTCTTAGGCACTTTTCACATCTTACCTATTCCAGCGGCATCCTGTGGGGATCCAAGCACCAGCTCTGCCAGGAAAGGAGCATGAAAGAAGCGCTCCCTTCCACATGGGCTGCCTCTGGGATCCAGGAAGTGCCAGGGCCCCGCCTCTTCCTGACATAGTGCAGCCAGGTACTGTCCCAGGCTGCGCTGGGGCATGAAGCACAGCCATCGTGCTTCCAGAGTCTCCACACACCAGGTAAGTGCTGGATGGCAGCACAGTCACAGGTCATTGTCAGGGAAAACTCATCAATGATTTAATTCTCCACACAATTCTCATGATCGTACCACCTGGAGAGAAGGGGAGAAGGAGGGGACTGCAATGATGTCATGCATAACCATTGTCACAGTCCTGTCCTTAGAATCCTAGAATCCTAGAGTTGGAAGAAACCACAGGGGCTGCTATGCAGGAACACCAATCAAAACATTCCCAACAGATGGCCGTCCAGCATCTGCTTAAAAACCTGCAAAGAAGGAGACTCCGCCACACTCCCGGGCAACAGCATATTCCACTGCCAGACAGCTCTGACCATCAGGAAGTTCTTTCTGAGGTTCAAGTGGAATCTGCTTTCCTGCAGCTTGAATCCATTGCTCCTTGTCCTAGTCTCTGGAGCAGTGGAAAACAAGCCTGCTCCCTCCTTGACATAACATCCATTCAAATACTTAAACAAAGCTATCATGTCCCCTCTTAACCTTCTTTTCATCAGGCTAAACATACCAAGCTCCCTAAGCCACTCCTCATAGGGCATGGCTTCCAGAACCTTCATTATTTTGGTCAGCCTCCTTTGGACACGTTCCAGCTTGTCGATATCCTTCTTGGATTGAGGTGCCCAAAACTGGACACAGTATTCCAAATGAAGTCTAACCAATGCAGAATAGAGTGGTACCATTACCTCCCTTGATCTAGACACCATACTCCTTACATCCAGGTAAGTGTTGGATGGCAGCACAATCACGGGTCATTGGCAGGGAAAACTCATCAATGATTTAATTCATGATCATGCTGCCCAGGGATGAAAGAACGATGGGACTGCGATGACGGCATACATAACCATTGTCACAGTCCCATCCTACTCCAGCCCCTATGACAGGATGACAACGTCCTGCGAAAAGGGCCTTACTGACCACTGTAAGAACAGACTGCTGAACTAGAGAGGACTGTGGAATGGCACATTGCTCTTCTAATGTTTGTACATGGTTGATTGACCACAGCTTGCCCCAGATGCAACTTTGGACAAACTGTGGTTAATCTTAACCATGGATGACTAAAACAAGCCAATGGGAGAATAAACAGTTTAGCTGGGCCAACCAAAGACTCATCTGTTAGTCTGCTACGGGATCTTGTATCACCTTTGTGAAACTGGTCAGATACATCTGATGAAGTAGGTCCAGTCTGCAAAAGCTTATGCTGCAAACATCTTTCTTCCACAATACTGTACCTGACAGCATATTAGATGCACTGGCGTATAAGATGAACCCTATTGTCAGACTGTATTCTTTAGGGGGAAAAAATTTAGTACCCTGTCAGGCAAAAAGGAAAGGAAAGACGGGATGTGTGTGAAAGGAGCTCCTTTCTCCCCCATTCCTGTACTTTTTGCAGGGGTGGGGAGAAGTTCCTGCTGAGGCAAAAAAGGAAAGGAAAGTGGGGGAAAACAAAAGGAGGTCCTTTCTTTTCTGTTCTGGTCATTTTTGCCTGGGTGGGGACTCCTCCCCACCAAAGTACTTGCACGAGAATTCCTTTCACCCCCCTCGCTTTCCTCTACATTTAGGCCCAGCAGGAGTTACCTATATTTGCCCGTGTATAGGCTGCACCTCATTTTCAGAAGGCATTTTTTTGGGGGGGGAGTGTGTCTTATACACCAGCAAATACAGTATGTTTGTATGCTGATACAGACTAACATGACTATGTCTTTGAATGGTCATTCACTAGTGTTCACCCAGTGGTCCACCAGAGGTCTGTGGGAATTCTGAAGCTGGAACAGGAGTGTGATATTTTCTCTTGAGTTGTGATGCTGACTTGCTTCAACAAGTCCTTGGTGACAAGGCTTAGGAACCAAGAGCTGTGAGACAAAAAGGAAAAATGCCCCTGCCATTACCACTACCATTAGAAGGCTTTAAATTCTTCAGAGGTCTTCCAACAAAGGCTGAATGTTGTTCTGTCTTGGCTAACTTGCTCTCAAAAACTGTGCTCGTAGTTTCAAACAGAAGTGTTTGTTTAGAAAAGCAAGCAACCCAGCAACAAGACTGAAGGATCAGAGTTGGTTACAAACTTTATACCTTGCCATACAACTTTTGGCACGCATATTGGTTAAAGTCTTGCATGTCAAGTTCCCACACCAGCACAGACACTTTCCAAGGCTTACAGTTGTTTACATACCTTTCATCATGGAAGAGAGGTCAAATTCCTGTCACCTTATCTATGGCCATTTCCTCACGAGGCGAGGGAATCGCTCCGTGCTGGTACTTACCAGATCTTTCTGGGCACGTACCAACGTGGACTGTCCCTGAAGCCCTTCCACAGGGCTCCTCATCTCGTCCATGGTGAATCGGAGCAGTGCAAGGTCTTAGATCCACACTGCTCCAGCTTCCAAAATGGTGGCTTCCAGTTGTTCGTGGGTCCCGACCAACCACGAAGCTCACCACACCTAAAGCCTGCCCTCCGCAGATCGCAGGCTCACATTGGTGCGAGTCTGCGAATCTGCACAAGTGAGCAGGAATGCAATGGTGCACTCCAAAAAATTAAAGAACGGTTTTCTACTGTTCTTTAACAAGCATGCTGGAGGACCAGTTGGGGGCGTTTCGGAGTGGACTGAGGTGGGGATCTCCGGTAAGTAGTCCGAACCTAATCCACTCCAAGGTGCAGACGACCTCTGTGAGAGGACGCACTGTGCCATTTTAAGTCCCTTGTGCAGAACTGGCCAAGGTATTCTCATAACTACTTCTTGTTATTTCATTGCCCCCCCACACACACACACTTTGATCTTCCTTACCTTATGCCCACTATAAGATGACATTGAACATACAGCAATTGCCCATTCAGAGCCTTGAGATACTTTAAAAGTTACAACCAGATATAGGCCCTTTTCGCATTAAGTCTTCTCACGCGAGCGGGGGAGGGCGGCTCGTGCAAGAAGCCTTCTCCGGGAGGCTGCTGCTTCCCCCTCCTCCTTCCGCAGGCGAAGGAACGAGCGGGGAAGCGGCAGCCTCGCGGAGGCGGCTCGCGCGTCCGTCCATTCCCCCCCGCGCGCGAGAAAGGCGCTCGTCCCGTCCGCCCCCCCACGCGCAGAGAGAGAAAGGCGCTCGTCCCGTCTGCCCCCCCGCGCGCGCGAAGCAGGACGTGTTGCGTCCGTCGCACGAGCGCCCCGCCCCGTCCCGTCCCTTCCTTCCGCAGGGACGGAGGGAAGGAAGCGCGACCCGGCCGGCTCCCGGACGCTCCACACGAGAGGTAAGTGCGCGAAAATCAAAAAACCCGCGTTCGTGCCGCTTCAGCCCTGTGAGCCCGGCGGAAGTGGGAGTGCGTCGTGCGGAGCGACACTCCCACTCCTGCGAGGCTCACGGGGCTGTCGCGCGAGAAAAGGCCTGTGCGAAAAGGGCCATAGAGTTGCAGGTAGCAATTAGTAATGGATACACAATAGCGCTTACCTAGTCCTGTCTTTCTAAATCTGATGCAGCTATACTATTACATATGCTGGTACACGGATATGACAGGAGCAACGTATCCTGACAGATAGGTGTCTTTCAAGAATGTTTTTGTTATGGATTCCTGCATGGCAGGATAGGCTTGGACTAGGTGGCCCTTTAGAGGTTTCATCCAACTTTGATTCTATGAAAGAAGCCACTCTGAATTTGCAAGAACTGAGTAAAGGTGACTTTTTGGAGAGGGGTGTCACTCATTTATAGGGTTGTTGTAAGTTGGTGTCAACTTGTCTTGTTGGCACATAGCAATAGCTGTAGCAGCAGCAACCCTTTCAAGCACTTCTTTCCATGTACTTTGCTTGATTTGACACTTCGCCATGTAGATTTTATCTGGCTGAAATAAAGAGATCTCCTCGGTTGTAAAAAGCAGCTGGGGAATGCAGCCTTGGTCAAGGGAACTGAACATCTTTCAAAATCTTTGGGTGAGTGCAGGGACAAGAAAGATGGGACTGTTCCAGACCAAATGATCTTTTGAAGTCTTTTTCAACACTGATGACATGAGATAACATATCTTTAGCAGTGTATTTTTGCTGGCGGTGTGGGGGTTCGAACCAGATGGCCTTTGTGGTCTCTTCCAGCTGTAAAGTCCATTCCACACTACTCTGTGATAGTGTTATTATTCCACTTTCAACATCCTGTGGAATTCTGGGGTTTGTAGTTTACTGAGGCTAAAGAGTTCTCTGGCTGAGAATTCTAAATGCCACTCCCTAAACTGCAAACCCCCAGATTCTACAGGACATTGAAAGTGGAATAGTAGCACTATAACAGTGTAAGGCAGAATTGGCCTAAGTTGCTGGTTCTGTGTAATGTAAAAAATTGGCCATTACAGCTGCTTTTCCATGTGTAATTCTTCCCCATGAACAGATGCACACACACATGCACTTGCACCGTCCCTTTGCACCCTCCCTGCCATGGGAGGAGGAGGAGGAGGGGGGAGGGGGAGGGGATGATGGCAGCAGCAAAGTCCTTCTTTCTCAGTGTTCAAGGGCCATAAGAACTGCCACAATCACATTCACAGGAACACAGAACCATAGAGCTGGAAGAGACACTAGGGTCATCCAGTTCCAACCCCACCACCACCACCACCATGCAGAAATATGCAATCAAAGCACTCCTGACAAATGACCATCCAGCATTTGTTTAAAAACTTCCAAAGAGGGAGACTCCATCAAACTCCTCAGTATAAGTATATTCCACTGCTGGACTGCTCACATTGTGAAGAAATTCTTCCTAATGTTTAGGTGGAATCTCTTTTCCTCTAGTTTGAGTCCATTGCTCCCTGCCCTAGTCTTTGAAGCAGTGAAGAGCAAGCCTGCCCCATCTTCTATACAATATCCCTCCAAATATTTGAACGTGGTTCTCATGTCACCTTGTAACCTTCTCTTCTCCAGGCTGAACATCCTCAGCTCCCTAAGTCTCTCCTCATAGGGCTTCATGGTTTCCAAGCCTTTGACCATTTTAGTCATCTCCTCTGGACAGGTTTCAGTTTGTCAGTAGCCTTCATCATCATCCCTATTTCCACCCTTCATGGCAGAGATGGGGAAAATAAGGCAGATGACTGTTAGAACCATAAAAATCATAGAACTGGAAGGTACCTCAGGGACCATCTAATCCAACATCCTGCCATGTAGAAACCCACTGCTGAAGCACTGCCAGGAAGGGGTCATGCAATTTATGTTTTAAAATGTCCAAGCAAGGAGCAGTCACCACCTTCTGAATCAGTCTGTTCCGCTATCAAACAGTCCTTACCTCCAGAAAATTCTTCCCAGTTCTTAGTCAGTATCTACTCTCTCTTAAGTTGAATTCATGGATTAGGTGCTACCCTCTGGAGGAGCAGGACATGAGCTTGCTTCATCTTCCATGTGACAAGCAGCCTTTCAGGTATTTCAGAATGGCTCTATCATATTACCTTTCAGTCTTCTTTTGGTCTGAGTGGTCTGAACATTGGACCATGATCCTGGAGACCAGGGTTTGATTCCTTGCTTGGCCATGGAAACCCACTGGATGACCTTGCATGCATCATACACTCTCAGCCCCAGAAAACCTCATAATACGTTTGCCTTAGGATCACCATAAGTTGGAAACAACTTGAAGGCACACAACCACAACAACAACAATAATGATACCCAGCTCCTTCAACCATTCCTCATAGGATTTCATTTCCAGACCTATAACCATCTTGATCACCCTTCTCCGGTGGCCAATTGCCTCTCATCCCAGAAGCCTAGATCTCCCCAGTCCAGCCTTTCTCTATGCCTGCAAGCCATAGTTAAGATTAATTAGAGTTGGGAAAAGTTCATTTTGGGATTGTATCTTCCAAAAACCCCCAAACAGCGTGGTGGCTGGAAGGCTGCAGGATATGTAGCTCAAGAGAAGTAATGTCCACATTTTTTGATATTAACCACAGTTCAGGGTATGAGTGACACACTCAGCTTTGGCTAACTGGCAACAGATGTAAGAGACTTCTCTTTGTTCACAACCTCTCTGGAAAAGGAAAGGCAGAGGAAGAAGTAAAGTCTGAAGTTTTCAACATCCATCACAATTCAAAACGCAGCCACAAACTAACAATTAGCCATTGTTCCCATAGTACCTCCTACTTCTTCCTTCTCTTTCACTGTTCTTAGTATGATGACAGGTTGTGTGCATTATCTGTTGTTTTTTTTTAAAAAAAAATTCAAAGCCAACATCTATTTTTTCAGGCAACTTTTTGGAGTGGATGCCGCTAGCTTTACAAGTTTTGAGGGTGGGGAACCAAGTGTGAAAACCATTTAGACTGGCGTTTGGATTCGGAAGGTACAAACTGTATTAGCATATGTTGTTGATGTTTTCATCTGCCTTTTATTTTTACAGTGATGCATGTTGCTTTTTGTAGACATGTCAGAAACTGTTCTGATTCTTGTCATTTCCAAAGCGGCCCCTCACATCAGGGATGCGCATGAAGGACGGGCTGGGAGCAGTCAAGTTGTTTTCACCACCCACTATCTCATGATATTATTCTCTAGCAAACCTTGACAGTCCACTTTCTGTCTGTCTGTCTGTCTGTCTGTCTGTCTGTCTGTCTGTCTGTCTGTCTTTCTTTCTTTCTTTCTTTCTTTCTTTCTTTCTTTCTTTCTTTCTTTCTTTCTTTCTTTCTATCTATCTATCTATCTATCTATCTTTCCATCTTTCCGAAGGAGGAATGAGGGGAAAAGGTACCAGAGGAGATCCATGCCTTTGCTTGTGGAAAGGTAAGTCCTCTTGTTATAAGGCATCACAGCCATGCTGAGCCTGCATTCCAGTACCAGTGGAAATGTCTGCAACCACAGCCCGGTCCTGCGATGCCAACCAGGAGTTGGCCGGCCCCTCTCGAAGCTGCAAACCCCAAGATTCCCTAGGAGGTTGAAAGTGGAATAATCGCACTATAAGAGTGTCATGTGGAAAAGGCCCCAGTCTTGTTAGCCCTGTTTCCATTGTTGGATCCAGTCATTGTACTCTTTTAATAGTTCCTCTGTCACAGAACTGCAAACCACAACCCTCCATTTTCCAGAGTCCGGCTTCAAAACTGAAACACAACACTCTAATGCCTCACTGCATTAAACTAGAACTCTTTCTATGACAGTTTTCTTGGTAGTGATAGTACTTGGATTTGCTGTTGTATTTGCATGGTGTTATGAGTTCTTATATGACCAACCTGTGTTATTGCAAGTGATCCTTCCCTGAAAAATCCACTTTTGACTCTAATGATGCCCACATTCAGAAGGGATCATCATGACCTACAGCAAGGGTGAGAATCATGAAACTCCACAGATGTTGGTGGACTGCAGCTCCCAGAAGTCTAGCCGGCATAGCCAATGATGAGGAATAATTGAAGGTGTAGTCCAATAACATCTGAAAGGCTTCCCAGTTCCCATCACTGCCATATAGAGTTGTGTGTTTGCACTCTTGCTCACTATTGCCTTACTTATTATCAGGCTTACAGTGTAATTAATACATGACACAAAAGGAAAAGGGGATAGCAGTGTGGGAGAGGATTAAGTCCAGCACATACTGCCCCTTTTTCTCTTCCTCTATAGCCAGGGAATTGGAAGCTGGAATGGAGGGAGAGCCTTTCATCTGCTTCTGGGCTTAGGCATGATGGAGCCGTGCCTGTTTCTTCTTCTTCTCTCCCTCCCAGGCCAGGTTAGTAATAGTTGGGATGGAGGGAGAGCCTTTCATCTGCTTCTGGGCTTAGGCATGATGGAGCCGTGCCTGTTTCTTCTTCCTCTCTCCCTCCCAGGCCAGGGCAGTAGCGGTTGGGATGGAGGGAGAGCCTTTCATCTGCTTCTGGGCCTAGGCATGATGGAGCCGTGCCTGTTTCTTCTTCTTCTCTCCCTCCCAGGCCAGGGCAGTAGCAGTTGGGATGGAAGAAGAGCCTTTCATCTGCTTCTGGGTCTAGGCATGATGGAACCGTGCCTGTTTCTTCTTCCTCTCTCCCTCCCAGGCCAGGGCAGTAGCAGTTGGGATGGAAGAAGAGCCTTTCATCTGCTTCTGGGTCTAGGCATGATGGAACCGTGCCTGTTTCTTCTTCTTCTCTCCCTCCCAGGCCAAGGCAGTAGCAGTTGGGATGGAGGGAGAACCTTTCATCTGCTTCTGGGTCTAGGCATGATGGAGCCATCCCTGTTTCTTCTTCTTCTCTCCCTCCCAGGCCAGGGTAGTAATAGTTGGGATGGAGGGAGAGCCTTTCATCTGCTTCTGGGTCTAGGCATGATGGAGCCGTGCCTGTTTCTTCTTCCTCTCTCCCTCCCAGGCCAGGGCAGTAGCGGTTGGGATGGAGGGAGAGCCTTTCATCTGCTTCTGGGCCTAGGCAGGATGGAGCCGTGCCTGTTTCTTCTTCTTCTCTCCCTCCCAGGCCAGGGCAGTAGCAGTTGGGATGGAAGAAGAGCCTTTCATCTGCTTCTGGGTCTAGGCATGATGGAACCGTGCCTGTTTCTTCTTCTTCTCTCCCTCCCTGGCCAGGGCAGTAGCAGTTGGGATGGAGGGAGAGCCTTTCATCTACTTCTGGGTCTAGGCATGATGGAGCCGTGCCTGTTTCTTCTTCTTCTCTCCCTCCCAGGCCAGGGTAGTAATAGTTGGGATGGAGGGAGAGCCTTTCATCTGCTTCTGGGCTTAGGCATGATGGAGCCGTGCCTGTTTCTTCTTCTTCTCTCCCTCCCAGGCCAGGGCAGTAGCAGTTGGGATGGAGGGAGAGCCTTTCATCTGCTTCTGGGTCTAGGCATGATGGAACCGTGCCTGTTTCTTCTTCTTCTCTCCCTCCCAGGCCAGGGCAGTAGCAGTTGGGATGGAGGGAGAGCCTTTCATCTGCTTCTGGGTCTAGGCATGATGGAGCCGTGCCTGTTTCTTCTTCTTCTCTCCCTCCCAGGCCAGGGTAGTAATAGTTGGGATGGAGGGAGAGCCTTTCATCTGCTTCTGGGCTTAGGCATGATGGAGCCGTGCCTGTTTCTTCTTCTTCTCTCCCTCCCAGGCCAGGGCAGTAGCAGTTGGGATGGAGG
The DNA here is from genome assembly GCA_948474755.1 of Ctenosaura bakeri. Classification (NCBI taxonomy): domain Eukaryota; kingdom Metazoa; phylum Chordata; class Lepidosauria; order Squamata; family Iguanidae; genus Ctenosaura; species Ctenosaura bakeri. Next base: position 68,769 of record CAOLHI010004804.1, on the reverse strand, counting down.
AAGAGCCTTTCATCTGCTTCTGGGTCTAGGCATGATGGAGCCATGCCTGTTTCTTCTTCTTCTCTCCCTCCCAGGCCAGGGCAGTAGCAGTTGGGATGGAGGGAGAGCCTTTCATCTGCTTCTGGGTCTAGGCATGATGGAACCGTGCCTGTTTCTTCTTCTTCTCTCCCTCCCAGGCCAGGGCAGTAGCAGTTGGGATGGAGGGAGAGCCTTTCATCTGCTTCTGGGTCTAGGCATGATGGAACCGTGCCTGTTTCTTCTTCCTCTCTCCCTCCCAGGCCAGGGCAGTAGCAGTTGGGATGGAGGGAGAGCCTTTCATCTGCTTCTGGGTCTAGGCATGATGGAGCCGTGCCTGTTTCTTCTTCTTCTCTCCCTCCCAGGCCAGGGTAGTAATAGTTGGGATGGAGGGAGAGCCTTTCATCTGCTTCTGGGCTTAGGCATGATGGAGCCGTGCCTGTTTCTTCTTCCTCTCTCCCTCCCAGGCCAGGGCAGTAGTGGTTGGGATGGAGGGAGAGCCTTTCATCTGCTTCTGGGCCTAGGCATGATGGAGCCGTGCCTGTTTCTTCTTCCTCTCTCCCTCCCAGGCCAGGGCAGTAGCAGGTGGGATGGAGGGAGAGCCTTTCATCTGCTTCTGGGTCTAGGCATAATGGAGCCGTGCCTGTTTCTTCTTCTTCTCTCCCTCCCAGGCCAGGGTAGTAATAGTTGGGATGGAGGGAGAGCCTTTCATCTGCTTCTGGGTTTAGGCATGATGGAGCCGTGCCTGTTTCTTCTTCCTCTCTCCCTCCCAGGCCAGGGCAGTAGTGGTTGGGATGGAGGGAGAGCCTTTCATCTGCTTCTGGGTCTAGGCATGATGGAGCCGTGCCTGTTTCTTCTTCTTCTCTCCCTCCCAGGCCAGGGTAGTAATAGTTGGGATGGAGGGAGAGCCTTTCATCTGCTTCTGGGCTTAGGCATGATGGAGCCGTGCCTGTTTCTTCTTCTTCGCTCCCTCCCAGGCCAGGGCAGTAGTGGTTGGGATGGAGGGAGAGCCTTTCATCTGCTTCTGGGTCTAGGCATGATGGAACCGTGCCTGTTTCTTCTTCTTCTCTCCCTCCCAGGCCAGGGCAGTAGCAGTTGGGATGGAGGGAGAGCCTTTCATCTGCTTCTGGGTCTAGGCATGATGAAGCCGTGCCTGTTTCTTCTTCTTCTCTCCCTCCCAGGCCAGGGCAGTAGCAGTTGGGATGGAGGGAGAGCCTTTCATCTGCTTCTGGGCCTATGTATGATGGAGCCGTGGCTGTTTCTTCTTCTTCTCTCCCTCCCAGGCCAGGGCAGTAGCAGTTGGGATGGAGGGAGAGCCTTTCACCGGCTTCTGGGCCAAGGCATGATGGAGCTGTGCTTGTCTCTTCTTCCTTTCCTCTAAGGCCTGGGCAGGAGCAGTAGGCAAATTCCCCTTTGCCTCTCCCAACACCAGGACTTTGTTGAAAATGAAAAATCTCTTAGTTCCTCCTTTTGTCAGAGAATTGTGAAGTTGTGCCGGGTGCAACGCTTTAGAGCTTCTTGTTTGCCTTTCTGTCAAGACACTCCCACAATCTAAAAGGGAGTGCTTAACAAGCTTGTGAAATCCGCCATCAACTTTATGGAGCTACATAAATAGATATGGCCCTGCAAAGTTAATACGAAGATATCAATTTTATAGCCCAGACAAATAAAAACAGTTTGACTCCCATTAGCCTTCGGCCATATTTCCGACAGCCAGACAGTACAAAGGAATAGGAAAAGAATGTTAATGCATACATAGAAATCTATGGAAGAACACTGGCTCATCTCAGAAATTCAGCAGTGGTCAAAACATTTCATTCTGCACAAACAGGAGGGGTTTGGTAGGCAAACCAAAGGCACTTCTGTGCTATTAGCTGGTGTCAGTTTTTCATCATCTCTGAAGTCCCCTTCCATGTGGAAGAATAATAAAGAGATAAATCGATTCAAGCCAGAATTAAACACCTGACTGAGTCAAATTCACTGTTCCTTCAGAGGAAAAAATACAAGCAGATTGATGCTGCTTCCCCCTGTTAGCAGGTGATGGTAAAGGGCAGGTAGAAGAAGAGAGAGGTTTCCTTCTTTGTTGCCTTTGTCTACTCTGGAAAGCACTGCTAAAGCTCAGCACCAGAAGGATGAGTCCCCTTCGGCTACATCTGAGGATGCTTGGTATGCTGTGAGAAGAGCTTGTCTTAAGGGAGAGAGAAGGAGGATCAATAACAGTCTCCATTAAAGATTTCACAACTGCTGACACTCATCCGCCTTCCGCAACCACCGATGAGTTAACAAAGAGCACTGCTTTTCTAACTGAGCTTCCACTTAGTCCACCATCCCCCAGTGTAGCCTATTGGCTTCCCTGTCCGTGAGGGATTGAATACACTCTGAGGTTCAATGTGAACTTTAAGAGAGCTAGCTAAGTGACAAATAAAGCCATTATGGTGTAGCGTTTGGGTAGAATCATAGAATCATAGAAATGTAGAGTTGGAAGAGACCAAAGGGGCCATCCAGTCCAACCCCCTGCCATGCAGGAACACCCTCAAAGCACTCCCGACAGATGGCCATCAAGCCTCTGCTTAAAAACCTCCAAGGAAGGAGACTCCACTACACTCCGAGGCAGCACATTCCACTGCTGGACAGCCCTGACCGTCAGGAAGTTCTTCCTGAGGTTCAGGTGGGATCTCCTTTCCTGCAACTGGAATCCATTGCTCCTTGTCCTGGTTTCTGAAGCAGCAGAAAACAAGCCCTCTCCTTCCTCTACATGGCATCCCTTCAAGTATTTAAACATGGCTATCATGTCCCCTCTTAACCTTCTCTTCTGCAGACTAAACATACCTAGCTTTCTATGTCTGTCCTCATAGGGCATGGCTTCCAGGCCTCTCACCATTTTGGTCGCCCTCCTCTGGACTTTCTCCAGCTTGACCCTGTCCTTCTTGAATTGGGATGCCCAGAACTGGACACAGTATTCAAGATGAGGTCTAACCAAAGCAGAGTAGAGTGGTACCAGTACCTCCCTTGATCTAGACACCATACTCCTATTGATGCAGCCGAGAATTGCATTGGCTTTCTTGGCTGCCGCATCACACTGCTGACTCATGTTCAGCTTGTGGTCTATGAAGACTCCTAGATCCCTTTCACACGTACTGCTATCCAACCACGTGTCCCCCATCCTATATTTCTGTATTCCATTTTTTTCTACCTAAGTGTAGGACCTTACACTTCTCTCTGTTGAATTTCATTTTATTAGCCTTGGCCCAGCTCTCCAATCTATCCAGGTCATTTTGAATTTTGATCCTGTCCTATTAGCAACCTCTCCCAATTTGGTGTCATCTGCAAATCTGATGAGCACGCCCTCTATTCCTTCATCCGAGTTGTTGATAAAAATATTGAATAGCACTGGGCCCAGGACAGAACCCTGTGGCACCCCACTAGACACTTCTCTCCAGGATGAAAAGCAGCCATTCGTGATCACCCTTTGGGTTCGGTCGGTCAACCAATTACAAATCCAACTAACAGTAGCCCTGTCCAGCCCACATTTTACTAGCTTCATTGCAAGGTATTAGACTATGACCCTGTAAACCAGGGTTTGGTTCCCCACTTAGCCATGGAAGCCCCCTTGGTGACCTTGGGCACATCTCATACTCAGCCCCCAGAAAACCCTGTAACATATCTGCCTTAGGATCACCATAAGTTGGAAACGAGCTGAAGGAGGAGGAGGAGTGCACTTGGAATTAAGAATGAAATGGACAGATATAGGATGGGTGATACTTGGCTTGAAAATAGTACATGTGAAAGCGATCTAGGAGTCTTAGCTCATTTCCACACTACACTGTTATAGTGCTATTAGTCCACTTTTAACATCCTGTGGAATTCTGGGGGTTGAAGTTTACTGAAGCCCTCTAAATGCCCCTCCCCAAACTGCAAACTCCAGGATTCCATAGGATGTTGAAAGTGGAATAATACTGCCATAACAGTTTAGTGTGGATTAATTGACCACAAGCTAAACATGAGTCAGCAGTGTGAGGTGGCAGTTTGAAAAGCCAATGTGATTCTGGGCCGCATCAATAGGAGTATAGTGTTGAGATGAAGAGAAGTAATGATACCACTCTTTTCTGCTTTGGTTAGAACTCACCTAGAATCCTGTGTCCAGTTCTGGGCACCACAATTTAAGAAGGATAGTGACAAACTGGAATGGATACAGAGGACGGTGACCAAAATAGTGAAGGGTCTGGAAACCATGCTCTGTGAGGAGCAACTTAGGGAGCCTGGTATGTTTATCTTGATGAAAAGAAGGTTAAGAAGTGAAATGATAGCCATGTTCAAATATTTGAAGGGATGTCATCCTGAAAAGAGAGCAAGCTTGTTTTCTGCTGCTCCATTCTGCTAAGGCCAAAGAGCTCTCTGGCTGAGAATTCTAAAGGCCCTTCCCTAAACTGCAAACCCCCAGAATTCCATAGGATGTTGAAAGTGGAATAATAGCACTATAACAGTGTAGTGTGAAAATGCCCTAGGACATGGAGCAATGGATTCAAACTACAGGAAAAGAGATTTCACTTAAACACTTGGAAGAATTTCCTGATGGTAAGAACTGTTTGACAGTGGAATATGCTGCCTCAGCCTCCAGTGGAGCCACCATCTCTAGAGGTTTTTAAACAGAAGCTGGATGGCCATTTGCTGGGGAAGTTTTGACTGTGCGTTCTTGCATGGCAGGGGATTGGACTTGATGGCCATTGTGGTATCTTCCAACTCTATGATTCTAAGGAGAAGAGGAATTTCCGAAGCCCCATTCCCAAAAATAGTTTCAGCAGTGATTATAGCATCATAAGCTCTTTCCACACCTTACCTTATTCCAGTGCTGGAGTGCGGGGATCACGCAAGCAGCCTCTGTCAGGAGGCTCTTGCGTCCGGGGTCCGTCAGCTCCACACGAGCTACCTGCTTCCACGAGAGCCATGCCTCTTCCTTCCGCAGTGCAGCCTGGGACCTTCCCAGGCTGCGCTGCGGCAGGAAGCACAACCGGCGCAACTCCAGAGGCTCCACATGCCAGGTAAGTGTGCATGGGGCCCGGGAGCAATGTGCGATCATGCACCATTTTTGGCTTCTAGCCGAAAATGAAAATGCCGGCCCCTGGAGCATCATGTGATTGTGAAAGTGTCATGCAGATTGTTCCTCACAATCGCGCGATGCTCCAGGCACCCTTTTGCATGGAAAATGCTGTGCGAAAAGGGCCTCAGTATCATAGAATCACAGAGTTGGAAGAAACCCCAAAGGACATCCAGTCTAACCTCATTCTGCCATGCAGGAAGTCACAATCAAAGCATCACCAACAGATGGCATCCAGCCTCTGTTTAAAAACTTCAAAGAAGGAGACTCCACCACACTCCCAGGCAACAGCATATTCCACTGTCAAACTGCTCTAACCATCAGGAAGTTCTTCCTAATGTTTGTGCTGAGTCTCTTTTCCTGTATTTTGAAGCCACTGTTCTATGTCCTAGTCTTTGGAGCAGCAGAAAACAAGTTTTCTCCATACAGAAAAAAAGATCCATTCAATCAAATAGCTAAAACCCATTGTGGGGAATAGGCGTTCTCTTGCTTCCAGCACCATCAAAAGTACATCTGATGAAGACATGGGAAATACAGCCTTCTCAGTGGCTGCCTTCAGGTTGTAGAATTCCAACTAGGCTGGTCCTCTTTCTACTTTCCAGCAGCAGTCAAAGCCCTTCATACTCAAATAGTCCTTCTGTCTTTAACTGTTTGGGTGTAGTGGTTCTTCACATGTATTAGGTTTATTGTGTATTTAACTGTTCTAAATTAATCTTTTTAAGTGGATTGTCATTTAATGCTTTTTTAAGAAAAATATAGTGAGATTGTTCAAGCTATTTTGCTTTCATGTACAGTATAAGCGGCTTGGGAATCAACACAGTCTTGTGGTTTGAATGTTGGACTATGATCCTGGAAGCAAGTGTTCAGTTCTGCTCTCAGCCGTGGAAACCCACTGAGTGACCTTGGGCACATCAAAAACAAAAAAAAATACATGATAGGTTCACCTTAGGGTTTCTGTATGTTGGAAACAATCTGAAGGAGCCCAATAACCACAGCAATAACATGGTAGGGAAGAAAAGTGAGATAAAAAATAAATGAATGAATAAGGCATAGAACAAATACATCACCATGCAGGTAAAAACTGCAACAAAGCACACTGTATTGAGGAAATCAGTCACATCATTTTTCTACCAGTTGAGTCGTCAGCTCTTCATAGAAAGTGATCTGATCTGGGAGGAAATTCTTGGAATGGTGAGGATCCTCCCAACATCAGTGCTCCCCCTGTGTGCCGACCTTTACAAAGCCAATCTCTTCCATGAGAATGCCAACGTTATTTGTAACTCCATCTGTAAGTCTAATGAGCTCCCTGCCGCTGCCTCCATGTCAGGGACAAAGGGGGTCGGGCACCGGGCAGGAGCCACAGACTTAGATCAGGTCATCTTTTCACCCTTCCTTTCAAAAAGCTAAACAGACTGTCATCATTACCAGCCCCTCTTGCTCCCATGTGAGAGTTCAGTCTTTCAACATCCCCTTGCTGAAATGTCAGCTTAGAAAAAAAAAAATTCCCACAGCATCTCTGTGTGCACATTTTTACATGGGACTGTCCCACTAATTTGGAAAGGAGTGATTTATAAGTTTAACTCAAAACCAACCTTCTCAACCACATCCAACATGTTACCTTTCCACACAGAATCATTGAGGAGAAGGTCACAAGGGGACACAAGAGGAAGGGGTTCACTTCCACATGACGTCTTCACAGCCGCACCCTTCTCGTGTCACCAGCCAGCATAATCGCGGGCTATATCATTGACAGAGAAATGCTGTCAGTGCCCCCTGATAGCATGAGCCTTCTATTGTCCTGTTCTCTGGGGGTCCTGGGAGGGGCACCCAAATAACCAAACACAAACACAAGTTGGGGAAATAAACTGGAGCACTCTCTTAAGCTAGCGAGAGGCAGGGTAACTTAGCAGGGATCTTGTAACCCAATGTCTACGGGGTCAGGTCAGTCAAGCAGTCAGACAGTTTTAAAAGAGTAAAAATGATGTTTTATTAAACAGGACAAACAAACAGTAAAGACACCACAAATGCACAGCTAACTTAGGAATTAGAAATAAGAGTTTTCGGGGGGAAATGGGTGATACAGCACCTTTTCTTGTAGTCCTGAAGAACTTGAAGATGGCAGGGAAGAAAGCTCAGTGCGGTTTGCTGAGGGGAGCTCATCAGACAGAGCGGCAGCAAGACATTATAACAGTCTGGAGCGATCTGAGGTGGTCTCGGAATCGGGGAGTTTTTATAGGATGAATTGTGCCTACAGGCCATGCCACACTCGATGAGAACAATGTGAGTTTGGAGAGGGACAAAGCTTTGGCAAAAGGCCAAGTTTAACACGATGGGCTTAGTGCAGGTTTAACAATAGTATAGCCAGTATGCAAATAGCTTGGCATTGTCAGACTTTCGGAGCGAGGCCAGGCGTCTTTGCTTAGAGTTGCACTTAAGCAAAAGGGTGTTTGCAGGGAGGTCCCTGAAGCAACGGAGTGGCTCTGTTCTGCCTGCCTAGGTGGAGAATGGAATGTCCAACACTCATCGGCCGCGCCTGTATACATGCTTATCCAATGCCCTCGCAAACACATGGAGCGGGGCGGCAGAGGAAGGCCGAATGGATTTGATATCAAAAGAGATATCTAGTGCTATCACCGGGTAGGCCTGAACCGTAGCAACACTTCCATTGCAGTCAGCCATGGAGAAAGGCTGGAAGCGCAATCTACGTGCTTTCTCACCTATTGCAGCATGAGAAGAAGGCTGGCTGCAGTCCAGAAGGACAGAGCATGTCCCTCACACTCCTTCCACAGGCAGCCAGTTGCATGTGGAGAGGAGCATTTGGGACACACTCCCATCCCAGCAGAGGCACTGCTGGGATTGTGACAGGATGACACGGGAGAGCGTTGTCATGTGGAAAAGGCCACTGTTTCAAATCAGTTAAAGTTTGTTTCATTGTACGTCACCTAGGTATCATCAGATAGAAGACAGGATATAACTATCCAAATGAGTGAATGAGTGATTAAATGAATAAGAAATCTTGTAATTGCAGTCCTTAGCAGTGTCAGGGGGGCTGAATCCACTGATGAGTGACAGGAAAGACTGTAACCATACAGCTTTTTTGTACTGTTAGTTGTGCAACAGTGAAGTTCACTAATTCAATGTTGCTGTACTAATATAATTTTATGTAATGGAACCAGTGAACAGCATCTTGGCCTCTTATGTTATGGAACCAGTGGAAAGGATGGCCATTTCCACACTAGGCTGTTATAGTGCTATTATTCCACTTTCAACATCCTATGGAACCTTTGGGTTTACAGTTTGGGGAGGGGCCTTAGTTTGGAAGGAATCCTCCTGTGGAATCTTCTTAGTTTAGGGAGGATTCCATAGGAAGTTGAAAGTGGAATAATAGCACTATAATAGTCTAGTGCAGAAATGGCCAATGTTGGAACCAGGGAGCAGGGTCTTGGCCTTGCATTGGGATAACAATGAACAGGAAGAAAGAGATGCACACTGGATAGGTAAGCAAACTTTGCAGAGAAAAGAGACTAACTTCTTTGCTCACACCACACAAAGAACTCCATTGTTTCCTCAGATCTTCACTCACACACAAACATTTCAGCTGTAAATGTTTAGGCACTGGGCAGCCAGGAAGGGTTAAGATGGGATGAGGCAGAAGGAGGTGCCAGCAGCCAGGAAATTCAGTTCTGTCAGTGCAATATGCAAAGAATCAGTCTTCATAAAGAGAAATGAGCTCGTGGTCTTGTCTCGTCCTTTGCCAAGAAAATGGGATGTAGGGCAAATGGATGGGGAAGAGGGATCCGTGGGAAGAATATGTTGGCTTGGCCTGGGTTGCCTTTTATCTCTCCTGCCTCATGCTGGGCTGGGGTATTCTTCCCACTGAGTCTGTTGTCAGATCAAATGAAAATGCAGAAAGAAAGAAGGGGGGGAAATTATTCACAAAAAAAAAAAATCAGTATTTCTGCCTGCTGGAAGCCACAGGGCAAGAAAATGGCAGCTGCTCTAACACAAGCTCTGAGACCTAGTTCAGCAATAGACTGGGGCAGTGATGTAGGTTCAAGTCAGACTTAAATCACTTCAGTGACTCGACTCAGACTCGACTTGGCCATAAATGATGCACTGACTTGAGTTGACTTGAGACTTATATATTTTTAATGACTGACTTGATGCCCTTTGTTCAATAACATAACACATTCATCGAGAAACCTCATGACTTTGAACAATGCTTCCATCTCTTTTTGCCTATTAGTCACATGACAATCTGTCTCAAACCCAAAGTGTGGGTGCATTTCTCAGGGGGAACAGCAAACAAGTTCTATCTGCTCAGCAGCCTGTGCCTGCTGTATATTGGAAGACCCTTCTAAAACTTTTCCTAAGAGCAGAAGGCAAGAGTCGCCCCGAGTGCAGGGTGCATTTCTCAGAGGGGAACAGCAAATATGTTAGGCAACAGGCTTGAGGAGGAAGGATCCTTCCTTCTAAAGCTTTTTAATCGTCAGTAATGGGTGTGATAGATGATGATGCTGTGATTGAGGAGCAGCTGATTGTAGAGGGAGCCGAGCCAGTGAGTGAGCAAGTCAACCTGCAAACATCCTCTGAACTGGAAGGTCAAACAAAGACAGAGGCCCTTTCCACAACTCACCTTTTGTGGAGCTGGGGTGCGGGGATCGCGTGAGCATCCTGTTGTGAGAGGCTCTCATGTCCCTGTTGCTTCAGCTCCACAGCTGCTGCCCACTTATGAGCAGGTAGCACAAGAGCCCTTCCTCTTCCTTCCACAGCACAGCCTGGGATTTTCCCAGGCTGTGCTGGAGCAGGAAGCTCAAGTGGCCCAGCTCCAGAGCTACGCACGCATGGCAAGTGCGTGCAGGGCCCCGGAATGATGAGTGATCACGCACCATTTTCAGCTCAAAGCCAAAAATGAAGTAGTGCACGATCAGTTCCTGCCAGCCCCTGGAGTGTTGCGTGATTGTGAGTGTGTCATCGTGTGGACCGCTCCTCGCAGTCGCACAACACTCCAGGGGTCCTTTCACATGGCAAATGCCATGCAAAAAGGACCAGAGTTGCCCCAGCCAGCTCTTGACAGAGAGGGAACCAGCAGTGATGCAGAGGAGTTGCAGCCAGCTGTGCCCATCAGCCCTCAGTCACACAGAAGGCTGAAACAGGCTGCTGAGAGGGAGGCTGCTTGGACTAGGCTGAGGAAACAATAATGAGCAGCACCTGCTCACAGGGGCTATTTAAGTCTGCTGGCATGGCTGCTTCTTCCTTGCAGCAAATTATTAGCAAGCCCTCATGACCTTTGTGTCTCCCGCTCCCTGAAACCCTCCAGATGGATCTCTGCCTCCTGAACCTTTGGACTGGACCTTGACCTGGCTAGGTGTGTCTTTTCCTGGTGTTTGGTATCTTCAGACTTCCCAAGAGTTCCTTACCTCTCTCCTCCCTTGCTGGCCATGGCCTGGCAGGGAGAGATTCCTGACATTGGGGAGTAAGATAGGATCCTATTCCCCACTTCCAAACCTGCAGATGGCAAAATTGCAAATGTGGAGAGCTGACTCTGCTTAAATTGTTAAAACTGACTCTATCCAATAATTATGGAATTTTGGTGGGGGTATAAAGTTGGCTTCCAGACTTGAGACTTGACTTGAGACTTGACTTGAAAGTATTTTCAAGGACTTGAGACTTGGACTAAAAGACTTAAATGCATCACTGGAGTGGGGTGTCTGCTGTGCTGTTCATTGAGGCAGCCATGATGTCACAGAGGCAATGGTTCTTCTGTAACAGAAACCACATCAAAGGGGAAGCCACCTCAACCTCAGAGTTTTTCCATGGAGTAAAGCAAGGGAATGTGCCATGGATTCATACAATCCCTGTATGCTTCACAGAGGCCCTTTCCGCATCCTACCTTTTCTCGGCGCTGGGGTGAGGTGTTTGCACGAGCAGCCTCTTGTGACAGACCCTCGCATCCAGGTTTCTTCAGCTCTGCATGAGCTTCCTGCTTATGCAAGAGCCCCGCCTCTTCCTTTCGCAGTGCAACCTGGGTCCTTCCCAGGCTGCAATGAGACAGGAAGCATGACCGGCCCAGCTCCCGAGGCTCCGCATGCAAGGTAAGTGAGCACAGGGCCTGGGAGCAATGCACACCCGTGCACCATTTTTGGCTTCAAGCCAAAAATGAAAAAGTGTGCGAATGGTGCCTGCCAGGCCCTGGAGTGTCGTGCAAATGTAAGTGTGTCATATGGACTGCTTCTCACATTTGCACAACACTCGAGGGGCCCTTTCGCATGGAAAATGCCATGCGAAAAGGGCCAGAGTTTTGTATGAACCACAAGCCAAACCTTGCTTCTCCTACATGACCAACTAAACAACCTCGTTTTTTGTACTAGGTGGATCCATGCAAGTGGGATCTAACTCACCTTTCAGACTGTAAGATTCCTGGTAAACACTGCCCCACGATTCTAATGTTGCAGGGGAAAGGAGAAGTATCTTCTTCTTACTTCTTCTTCCTCCATTATTACAGTGGACCCTCTGTATCTGTGTGGATTCTATTCCAGAACTCCCTGCAAATGGGAAAAATCACAAATGCTTCAGCACATTCATGCACACCACCACCATTTTAGATATAGGACACAGATCCAGAAATTACTTCTATGGAGGTTGGTGGTTGTGGTGGTTCTCCTGCTCCTCTTCCTCCTTCTTCTCCTTCCTTGGGACACCTTCCAGCTTGGCAGTATCCTTCCTGAACGGTGGTGCCAAGAACTGGACACTATACTCCAGGTTAGGTCTGACCAAAGCAGAATAGAATGGGACTATTAGTCTCCTCACTGAATCAACTGGTTCTATCTATCCATTGACTCATCATTCAACAATTGATTCAATGAGTTACTCTTGGATTCAATGGGTTTTTAAGAGTGTGCTATACTGTTTTAAATTGTACTGTTTTAAATCTGCTTTTTAGCACTTCTAATTGTATTATTTAAATGGTTTTTTGTGTTGTAAATAGTTTAATTCCATTCCAATGTTGACCCTTTGCAATTTTTTTTAACCATCTTGTACTTGTCTTAAATTGTTAGCCATCCACACACCTCGATTTTCAGCAAAAGGCAAAAATAAAAATCTTCAGAAGCAGCAGCAATAATCTTGTCTTCTAGCTGGGGCTAGCATATAATTTTACATTCATGGGTTTGTGTGACACTTGTGCATTAGTCAATTGCAACTGTGAGCAACTGAACATGCAAACAAATGTGAAATGCACTGTTGCAATGCTCAATGGACATCTGAATGTGCAATGAACAATGGGAGCACATGTTGAACTCTGCTTCTGTAACATTCAACATGATATTATGCCACGGTCAGAAAAGTGCACCTACATGCTTAAGGGAACTTAGGCATCACTAACAGGATACCAGGCAGCTAATAATAATGGTAGGTAAGCTGTATACAAAAATAAAAATCTCCCTTTTTGTCTGCGTGTGCATGTCCATGTATGTGTATCTATGTATTAGACTTCTAAAATACCAAGCCTTTAAACAGCTCTTGAAATTGCATGTTTGAGCACTCTGAAAGCCAATTCTACCAGCGGGCACACCGGAGTAATTGTCCCGCACCTGCACGATGCTGCTGTGATACCTTTCACACTGAGCTCCCTGGAAAATTGCAAAGAACTCCTTGCCAGCACGGAGATGGGTGTGTGCAGAGGCAAGAGAGAAAGGGAGACTGTAAATGTGACACCAAAGACATTTGGTTAGCAAGCAGAGCTGATGCCCGCATGTGGTTTGTCTCATTTTCACTGTCTAAAGGAGGGTGGAAAGAAAAGAGTGGTAAAGGGGGAAGGATTCAGCCTGCATTTTTAACCCATTCTTGAGAGTCTTCTTTTCTCCAGTTTGACCCCTCTTCTAACCTTTGACTCCTCTTTCTTCCCTGCCTCCCCTCCCCACATTCAGGCCAGGATGCTGTTGCTGTCAGGTTTGTCTGCAAATGTGTATAGCCATTTCACGTGGGCGCAGATACTATGGTTAATCCCAAACACAGCAAAGCCATTGAATCAAATGGATTTACCTATATGCTGACTATACTGCTGAAAGTTAAGGAACAAAGTGCAAAGCAGGGTTACAGCAGAATATCAAAAAGACAACAATAATGACCACAGATGATTAAATTGGGAACAAACACATTGAAATAATTAACAATTTCCTTTATCTTGACTCAGCCATTAATCAAAAATGGAGACTTGTAGTCAAGGAATCAGAAGACGATTAAGACTTGGAAGGGCAGCCATGCAGGAACTAGATGAGAACTTCAAACTTAAAGACATATCATTAAATACCAAAGTCGGAATCGTCCAGGACATAGTATTTCTGATTGTTGGACAGTGAAAGTTGGAAAGGGAAGAAAGCTGACAAAGAAAAAAATCAACTCATCTGAAATGGGGTGCTGGAAGAGAGTTTTATGATTACCACAGACTGCCAAGAAGACAAATGGAGGGTCTTAAGGCAAATCAACCCTGAACTCTCACTAGAAGCCAAGAAGAGTAAACTGAGACTATGCACTTTGTACATATCATGAGAATCCATGATTCACTGGAAAAGAGAATAATGATTGTTAAATGGGGGGACTGTAGGAAAAAAGGGAGGACCACAGTACAAGTGGATTAAATCACAGAAGCCACCAGTAGATGACTGGGAATCTTGTGGGTCTCTCATTCATAAGGTTGCCAGAAGTCCAGTCCACTTGATGGTACATAACACCAAATGTGCTGACTCACAATTCAACATTGGATTCAATGAGTTGAATGAGTTCAATGAGTTGAATCCATAGTTGAGTAGTTGAGAGCAATAAACAGTTCAAGAAGCATACTGGCAAACTGGAACATGTCCAGAAAAGGGCAGCCAAGACGATCAAAGATCTGGAAACCAAGCCTTATGAGTAACAACTTAGAGAGCTGGGTGTGTTTAGCTTGGAAAAAAGACTGAGAACCATGTTTAAATGTCAGAAGAGATGTCATGTGGAAGAAGGAGCCAGCTTCTTCCCTGATACTATAGAGACTTATACATGGGCCATGTATTAATACATGAAATTTAATACATGAAAAGAGGTTCCACCTAAATGCTAGGAAGAACTTTTTGATAGTAAGAACTAGACTACATGAACTCATTCCAATCTGGGTTCAGGCCTGGTTATGGGACAAAAAAGCTTGGTCACCTTGATGGATGGCCTATGCTGGAAGTTGGACAGTAGGAGTGAGTTCTTATTGATCTTCCTGGATCTTTCAGTGGCATTTGATACCTTTAACCCTGGTATGCTCCTGGCTCATCTGGCTGGTATGGGACTTAGGGACATTGCTTTGCATTGGTTCTCCTCATTCTCAGCTGAAGGTTCCCAGAGGGTAGTACTGGAGGACCTTTTGGACTTTAGTCTTCAACATCCACGTGAAGCCATTAAAAGAGGACATTCAGAGCTTCGGGGTTGGGTGTCACCAGTAGGCCAATGATATCCTGTTCCATCTCCCCTTTATGTAGCCTGAGGCTATGGTAGTACTGAATCGCTGTCTGGCTGTTGTAAAGGACTGGATGCAGATTTTTAGGCTGCTTTTTGAAGTTTTTAAAGAGTATTTTAATGTGTTTTAAAAACATTTTAATCTTCATATTGTTTTAAATGTTTTTTATTTGTTTATTGCCTCAGGAGCCCTTGTGGGTTGGGAGGCAATACAGAAATACTTTAAACAAAGCAGCAAACAGACAATGTAATAGTTGGCCTTGGAGAGTGGTGGAGTCTCCTTCTTTTAAACAGAGATTGGATGACCATCTTTGGTGAATGCTTTAGGTGTGCATTTCTGCCTGGCAGGGGGTTGAACTAGATGGCTATTGTGGTCCCTTCCCATTCTATGAATCTATGAAATGGTCAAATGTGTTGAACTCAATCTAATGCAAGCCAGGAACTAACACTGGCCAGAATTCAGGTAGGGACATCCACATGTGTAAGCATTCTTTATACCATATTTGAGTGCTTAAACACAATAGCCATGTTTAAATATTTGAAAGGATGTCATAGGGAAGATTGGAAAATGTTTTCTCCTGTTCCACAGACTAGGACACAGAGCAATGGCTTCACACTACAGGAAAAGAGATTCCACCTAAACATTAGAAGGAACTTCCTGATGGTAAGAATAGTTCAACAGTGCAATATGCTGCTTCCCAAAAGTGTGGTGGAGTCTCCTTCTTTGGAGGCTTTTAAAAAGTGGTTGGATGGCCATCAGTCCGGAGTGCTTTGATTGCATATTCCTGCATGGCAGAATGGGGTTGGACTGGATGGCCCTTGTGATCTTTTCCAACTTTTTGATTCTATGTGTGGATGTGCTGTTTTGGATATCGTGGGGATTGGTGTTCTGTTCCTCTCAGTGCAGCTTCTAAAGCCCTCCTCCTGACACACTTTAAAGCCTGGAAGCCACCGCATGCAGGAATTTGGTGCTTCAACATGAGTAGGTAGAGTCAGAGAAGTGTCTTGCAATCACTCAGCCAACCAGCAAATTATACAATGATTACAGAAGTGCTGAGACCCTCAGAGGACATCCATGGATCTCAGTGGTGATACCCTTATGGTGGATCTGGCTATGGGAGTGGGGGATAGCCAAACCTCTCCTGTTCTGTATGCTCTCTGGGAATTAGAACAGTCATATGAGGCAGCATTGGCACTTTAAAGTAAATTATAGTAAAATACAGCACAGTAAGCATAGGCATTCTTCTTTGACCAGACCTCCCCTGGAATCCTGTGTCCAGTTCTGGGCACCACAATTCAAGAAGGATATTGACAAGCTGGAAAGTCCCCTCAAAACATGGGTGACTCATGGTTCACCTGCTAATGTAGTACCTCTGTTCAAAGGTGGGGAATTATCAACTTAATTAGGATGCCTGAAAGAAGGGGATAACCTAATGAGATCTTTAATACCAGTGTTTACAGGATCTTCTGCAGGGAAGAACCAGCCAGAGATTCAAAAGGTAAAAACTAAAATGTATTCTATTGAGGAAAGTTCAATCACACATAAAAGATCCGGTCATGCAATCACACAAGGCTAACTGAAGTTATAAAGGAGGAAAGTTTTTAGATACCGAGTTTGAGAGTGAAATGGCTGATATTTACCAATCCAGAAGAGCAGTGAAGAAGCAGCAATGTTAGACTTGTAGTACACAATCAGGAATCAGAGCGACAGAGTGGCTATCAGCAATCAGTGTAGTACTGATCAAAACTGAGGCTTTTCCTACACAATTTCTATCTGGAGACGATGGGTGCAAATGGCTCTCTGGCCAAAGAAACAATGGAGTTTGGAGAGTGGACAGTGAAGTCTAGAATGAGCTGATGGTTTTAGCATTAGAGGCTGATGGTTGTCTGATAGCGCAGTGTTTGTGGACAGGTTTGAGGATAATGGGATAGACTTCAGGGCAAAAGGAAGACGACTTGAGACAATCTAGCAGGAAATGCCCAGTCACTATTGTTTCCTGGCGATTTCCTTCCTATGATCTCACCATGCTTAGGAGGTGTTTTTCTGGCCCAATTTACACATTCTGCCAGCTTTCCTCTTAGTCAGCAGGACCATACAGCCATATTAGAGTATAATTTATATTGTATATCAATTTTGATGTACGCCAATTCATCTATTATCAAAGTGTTGGGGTGTATGGCTGCTGATAGGAATGTGTCCAGAAGAAGGTGACCAAAAACAGTGGAAGGCCTGGAAACCATGAAGCCTCATGAGAAGCAGCTTAGGGAGCTGGGTATCTTTAGCCTATAGAAGAGAAAGTTAAGAGGTGGTATGATAGCCACATCTAAATATTTGAAAGGATATCATATTGAAGATGGAGCACTGTTGACTTCTACTGCTTCAGAGGGCCCTTCTGGGCAACACTGTCATCGTGCAATTATTCCACTTTCATCCTCCTGTGGAATTCTAGGCTTTGTAGTTTCCTGAGGCCAAAGGGCTCTCTGGCTGAGAATTCTAAATGCCCCTCCCTAAACTGCAAACCCCAGGATTCCATAGGATGTCAAAAGTGGAATAATTGCACTATAACAATGTAGAGCAAAAAGGGCCCAAAACTAGAACAATGAATTCCAACCACAGGGTGGGGGGAAAGGTTCTCTAGGATTCTCTCATTCTCATTTTAGGCCCATGTATGAATATTTACATTGCACTGAAGGGATGTTGAATTGAGGCCTACGTGCATTGCACAATGTTCAAAGAAAAAGACAATCACATCTCTAATGGATCTTTGTAAGCATGCGATACCAACAAAGTTCATACTCATGCAATTGTGTTGGGAGGGGATGGGGAGGAATGTGTGGGAAAGGCATTTGGAGCAGGGAAAACGGCTGTCAGCGTTCCTCATTTCCCTTCGCCTCTCCAGTCTGAATCACCCCCAGGGCTACTGTGGGACCACCATTAAATTCATTTGCGTGTAATGTCTGCTGCAGCTGACGAGTGGAAATGAAGTTGGTGGCTGCACCATTAATGTTAATGCCGGCTATAAATAGCCCATTTAGATCCTTTTCCTCTTCTTTTGGAAAAATTTCACTGCTGGAAGCAGGTGACTTTGCTTTTACAAGCCGTCAGGAAGGAGCTCTCTGTCTTTCGGACGGTAGAAAGTCCCACAGGTGTTCTCGTCCCCTTTTCTTTCTTAAATACCTCTTTGATTTACTTCTCTCTTGGCAGATTTTAATTACCGCTCTGCTCCCATTGTCTGGAAAGAAGACCGAGCAGCAGCCAAAAGATCCATCATCATAAAACAAGAAAAAATATCTGAGACGCTGGAGAAAAGATGGAATAAATATTAACTGGCTATAGGGGGAAAATGTGCCTGTATATATATCTCCATATTTCCCTTGACAGTGACTTCAAATGATGGTTTCATCTGCTCATTTGGCAAAATCCTGGCCCAGCAGCTCCAGGCGTGTGGCCTCTGCCCTTGAGTAACCTTCTCTCAAGGTCAGAGAGGGTCCCAAAGCAGACGGCAGGGGAAATTTTGTGATTCAGGAGCTAAATGAAGATTGCAGCTGATGTTCTGCCGCTGTGTAACAGTGTCAGGGAAGGGTAAAAGGTAGAATTAGCCATGGCTTCTCTTTGTTCTCTTTACAGCAGCCCTGTGGTGCACGGGTGACAGAATGGCCCTTAAAAGCCACTTGGATTCTGCTGACATGAACTTTTTAAGCCGGGCCAAACTCGCCGCATGAAGGTACAGTGCTTAGAATCCCTCTGTAGCTCCTATAAAGGGGCCAGAGCTCGGTTGGTATTTTTCCTTCCTGAATAACAGAAACTGAGCCGATACTGAAGGTGTGCAAAAGTCAGAACAAAAGGCATTGGCACATTAAGGACGATGGCTGAGAAGAGGCCAGAATCCTGTTGGTTTCATACACGCGACTAAGTTTCCTTCAACTTTTGTGGCCATATTTTGACCAAGTACTTTTTTGTACTTATTTAACCATACACATGGCTACATTTGTAGCCATATGTTCCTGTATGGCAGGGCATTAGACTCAATGGCTATTGTGGTCTCTTCCAATTCTATGGCCATTTGCACAGTACGCTATTATAGTACTATTATAGTGCTATTATTCCATTTTCAACATCCTGTGGAATTCTGGGGTTTGTAGTTTACTGAGGCCAAAGAGCTCTCTGGCTGAGTATTCCAAATGCCCTTTCCTAAACTGCAAACCCCAGGATTCCATAGGATGTTGAAAGTGGAATAATAGCACTAGAACAGTGTAGTGCAGAAATGGCCTATGATTCTACAATTCTATGATTTCCTTGTACTTTTCTGACCATTGTGCAGAAGATGTGTTCAATTCATGGCTACCTCAGTGAAGTTCTGCAAGTGTAACCATTTTACTTGGAAAACATGAAGCCCTATGAAGAGTGGCTCAGGGAACTGGCCATGTTTGGTCTACAGAAAAGAAAGTTAAGAGGGGACATAATAGCCATGTTTAAATATTTGAAGGGATGCCATATTGAATAGGGAACGGGCTTATTTTCCACTGTTCAAGAAACTAGGACAAGGAGCAATGAATTTAAACTACGAGAGAAGAGATTCCACCTGAACCTCAGGAAGAATTTCCTGAAGGTCAGAGCTGTCCAGCAGTGGAATATGCTGCCTTGGAGTGTGGTGGAATCTCCTTCTTTGGAGGTTTTTAAGCAGAGGCTGGATGGCCATCTGTCAGGAGTGTTTTGATGTGTGTTCCTGCATGGCAGGGTTGGACTGGATGGTCCTGTTAAAAAGTGACTGAAAGCTATGTTTAAATATTTGAAAGGCTGTCATATGGAAGTGGAGCAAGCTTTTTCTCTGCTGCTTCAGAGACTAGGATATGAAGCAAAGGCTTCAAGCTACAGGAACAGAGATTCTAGCAAAACATTAGGAAGCACTTCCTGATGGTAAGAATTGCTTGACAGAGGAATCCGCTGCTGCCTCAATGGAGTGGGGTAGAATCTCCTCCTTTAGAGGTTTTTAAACAGGGGCTGGATGGCCATCTGTCGAAGAGAGGGCTTGGATTGTGTCTTCCTGCATGGCAGAAGGAGGTTGGAATCAATGACCCTCAAGGTCTCTTCACATGCTGTTGTGCATTCTTGATTGGTGTGTTACTCCTAGTGACTTCAAAGTTCTACTGGGTCTCATAGCCATTGTGCATAATTTACACAAGGGAAAAGTAAGGAGGCACATTGGCTGGTACACAATCAGCTGCATGATGCCAATATTCAGCAGAAGGGTGCTGTGGCACAACTGCTATGTAACTTCATGAGTATAGATATGGAAGCACAATGTAAGCTGGGATCCTGCTAGTGTGGCAGTTGTCCATTTTTGTCCAATGTACTAGAGCTCTATTCAGTTCAACATTGTGGAATCAGAGTTCCAGATGCATTACTGTGGTGTGCAGATAAGCGTCATACATGGACATGCCTGCATATTTTGCACCATTGATGTAAAATGTAAATTGTGCATGGATTTGCACTGAGTGTGTGCATCGATATGCAACATCACAAGTTGGTAGGGTGGTGTTGCAAACCTGTCAGATAACTCCATGAACATAAAGTTGCACCCTGTATCCTTGATATAAGCTACTGGTCATATAGTAGTGATCACCCCACAAAGCAGAGATGGGAGAGGTGCAGCCATCGAATCACAGAATCATAGAGGTGGAAGAGGCCCTGCAGACCATCAAGTCCAACTCTCTGCTCAGTTCAGGAACTGGAGAGCATCCTCAACATCCGGTAGCTTCTTTTTGAAGACATCCAGAGAAAGATACCCCATCATCTCCCGAGGTGATTGGTTCCATTGCTGAACAACTCTTACCATCAAGAAGTCCTTTCTAGTGTTCAATCAGTCAACCCTCCTGCAACTTAAAACCATTAGACCTGGCCCAACCTGTTACCCGCAAATGTGGGTGTTTCAAGGGTCCACCCACAATGTCAGTATCTCCACATGGCAGAGGGGAATTAATTAGCTCAAAATTAAGAGGCCTGCAAGAGGGGGGTAAATTAACAAGATCTACAACCTAGATTTATGGGGTTTTGCAGGGGGAAAAAAAACAGCCAGAGATTAAAAAGTGAACTAAAATTGTATTTTATTGAGGGGAATTCAGTCATGCATGCACACAAGATAAAACAGTCAAACATTCACACAAGAGCTAACTGAAGGATAAAAGGTGGGGGGATTATGGATAGAAAGGCTGAAGATTTGGGGTTATAATTACCAGTCCAGAAGAGTAGTGAAGAAGCAGTAATGTGGCTTAGACTTGTGTTTCTAAATGCAGTATACAACCAGGAAGCAAACTGGCAGAGAGACCTTCAGCTACTGGTGAATGGCAAAGCTAGTTGCTCAAAGCTGGGGATTTTTATACTCTATTTCCCTTCTGAACGGGTGTGAGTTAATTGCTCTCCCAGCCTAGTGGACAAGGGGAGTTGCAACACAGACAATGAGGTCTGGATGTTGCAAATGGTTTCAATGTCTTGGTTGGGTGCCATGGCTGGGCAAGGCTTTTGTAGGAAATGGACACAGCGGAGGTGCTTGCCTCTGCACCTGGGCATCTTATTGTTTTCTGAGGTTAGGCACTTGAGAGAATTAGCCCAGAGCTATTATGTCTGGCTTTCTTGGCTAATTCTTATGACCTGGCCATACTGAGTTCACCTATGACCTACTCCCAGACAGTGTCTCTTTCTTTCACATGGCCTTTCCAGCCATAGGTATATATAATTTTTATGCCAATTGAACATATCTGCCAATTAATATTTTTTCTGCCAATTAAACTATATCAAAGCATGGAGATGTACAGATGCTAACAAACTTCTGGGTCACCAGGGAACCAACCTGTCACCTTCTCTCTGGGACATCCCTTTAGCCATTTAAGGAGTATAGTTCTGACACTCCTCCATCTTCTCTTCACCAGGCTGAAAATGCCCAGCTCTTTCCACCTTTCTTCATGGGTTTTGTTCTCCCTTCCTCTTATCATCCTTGTTGCCCTTCTCCAAACCTGCTCCAACTTGCCTATATCCTTCCAAAAATGAGGTGCCCTGAACTGAACACAGGGCTCCAGTTGTTTGCTTCTGTTTCCCGATCTTTTTTTGGTGAAGAAGAGAGTGAATTGCTTTTTTGAGAAGCTTCCAGGATTAGCAATTCCACCTTTTAGATAGTTCACAAGGCCCCTATGCACTGGTGAAGAAAAAAAGGCCTATTTTGGAGGAAGTGTTGTTTGTTTTAGTATTTTCAGGAGTCTGCACACCTTCAGGGTAGGAAAATTGGCCAACGTCCCTGGTAAATTTACCCATCCCTGCTGTGGAGAGCAGAATTGCCTACCGGTCTTTTGATGCTAAGCAACTACCGACCTGTAAGTGCCCTCCATTAGTTTATGCTGCCCAAATGGTACAGATAGTTTCCATAGGAAATGGAGGGCATATATGCAGTGCAAACTCAAATTGGTTTATGATTAGACATATCCTGGTTTCAGAGAACTCTAAATAATCACAAGCAAGAGCTTGTGAAAAATGCAGCTAGCAAACAGGAGTACATTATAGACAGCATATAATACAAGTCTTAAAGGAGCTGCATGGGCTGCCAATATGTGACTGGTTTCAGTTCAAAGTCCTTGTGATGGCATTCAAAGTCCTAAATGACTTGGCATTCCAATACTTTGAGGAGAGCTTCTCCTTATCTGTTCCTGCTGAAGATGTGTGGTGGAGTCTCCTTCTTTGGAGGTTGTGAACCAGAGGCTGGATGGCCCTCTGTCTGGGGTGCTTTGATGCTTGGCAGAAGAGGGTTGGACTGGATGGCCCTTGGGGTCTCTTCCAACTCTAGGATTCTTTGATTCTGTGATCCAGGTCTGCTGGAGGGGGTTCCATGTCCCTCCAGTGTAAGGCAATACACTTTTGGAGGACAGGATGGAGAGCCCATTTCACTATGACATCCCCATATTGCAGAACACTCTCACTTGGAGGCCTGATGGTGCCGATGCTAGTTTCTTTCTGGCACCAAGTCAAAACATGGCATTTGATTAAAGACTTTGCAGCCTAAGTCATTTAAACAACAACATGGTTTTAAGTTTTTATTAACCATTTAAATTGTTGTTAGCTTGTTTGCTGTGTTTTTATCCTGTTTAAATTGTTTTTGCTGTTTTACATCTGGAATTGTTTTACACTGTTTTTATTGCTTTATTCATACAAGACCCTGAGGTCATGGAATATAGGGTGTGATATAAATATTTCAATAAATAAAACTCTCAGAACACTGGTGGAGGGGAGGAGATTGGCTTGTGCCTAGCACAGCCTGTGTGTGTGTGTGTGTGTGTGTGTGTGTGTGTGTGTGTTGTTGCAGACCCACAGTACAATAGCATTGTGCAGTGTAAAAATAAATGCATGGTTTTGGTGAAGGAGTTCCAAATTAAGCTGAAATGACTGAGCTTGGACAAGGGATGTTAAGGAAAAGCAGCTACAGTAGTCCAGGGTCAAAATCCTATACGATTTCAGTGTAGCATAAGTATATACTAGTGTAGTTAACTCTGACAGCCAGCATGGTATGGTGATTTCAGCCTTAGACTTCAAGTCTGGAGACCAGGGTTCAATTCTCCACTTGGTCATGGAAACCCATGGGGTGCCTTGGGTGCATTGCATGCTCTCAGTCCCAGGAGAAAACCCTGTGATAGGGTTGCCTTAAGGTTGTCATAAGTCAGAAACAACTTGAAGGCACACAACAGCAGGTAGTTATGCTTGATTCCATCATTGCACAAGTCAGGGCAACATGGTTGTGTGCTCACCCACTGCACTAGGGTTGATTAGTTGTCTACTTGCCTTGTCAAAAGGGAGAGAAAGGGCTGTGCATGGGCATATCAAACAATTGGCTACACCAGGAGCCATACGTATGCAATCTCTGAGAAGCTACAACCATGAGAACCACAATGAGTCAGCAGTGTGATGCTGCAGCTAAAAAAGCCAGTGAAATTCTTGGCTGCATCAATAAGCATATAGCATCTAGGTCAAGGGAAAGGATGGTACCACTCTATTTGGTCAGTCCCCACCTGGAATACTGTGTCCAGTTCTGGGCACCACAGTTCAGGAAGGATATTGACAAACAGGAACATATCCAGAGAAAGACAACCAAGATGATCAAAGGCCTGGAAACCAAGCTTTGTGAGGACTAGATTCAGGAGCTGGGTATGTTTAGCCTGGAAAAGAGAAGGTTGAGAGGTGACATGATACAGCCATCTTTAATACCTGAAGGTCTGTCATGTAGAAGATGGAGAAAGCTTGTTTTCTGCTGCTCCTGAGATTGTGATATGAACCAAAGGGTTCATATTACAAGAAAAAGAGACTCCACTTAAATATTAGGAAGAAGTTTAAGTGCTACACAAGAGTGGAATGGCCTGCTTTGGGGGATAGTAGTCTTACCTCCTTTGGAGGTCTTTAAGCAGAGGTGAGGCAGGAGGACATCTGTTGCTTGTGTTTTAGTTGTGAATTCTTGCATGGGAGAGGGTTGGACTAGATAACCATTGTGGTTCCTTCCAACTCTAGATTCTATTAATCTATGGTTCTATGACATGTTTACATCTTTAGCAATCCAGTGAGGGCTGGACCTTTGGGCCCAAGTCCTGCATCTCACAGTCCAATACTCCTTTATCCAGAATGACCACAAAGGCAGATGGCATCTGTGATGATGCCCCCTCCCCAACATCTGCACCTGATCCAACATAAGAGTGCCAGGAAGATCCAGTAGAATAGATACTGCCCACCCCAGCATCCTCTTTTTCCTCTCCTTTTTCAAAGCATTTTCAATTAGAGGCCAGTCAGTTAGAAAGGGACTTGGTTATAGATGTTCCTTGTACTATTTTTACTTTAAAAATACTCCAAATATTGCTTGTTCCCAAGGGAAGGTAATTGAGCTGCTCAAAGGCTGTAGAAGCAAACTCTGTTTTATTCCTTTTAATCAGGATGGTGCTAGGATTGATGTGAGTCCGAAGTATATATATGCTTTGAGTATTTCTGCTTTTTCATCAAGGTTGGTGAACATTTTTGCTTGCTGTAACATATCTGGAATGTAGGGACAAGTTTCAGTGTTTCTAGGGAGAAAGGTTAGCCGCATGCTTTGCCGCCAAATTAATGTGTACAGTTGTCTAAAGAGCTTCCTGGTAAAATCATCCCATCCAGGCTGAAAATTACCCAGTGGCTAATGCTGGCTGCTGACTTCCATGTCTCTAGGGCAGTTAATCTGTTCTGGGTTCTGATTCAAACTGTAAAGGAGTGCTCCAATCCCAAAATAGATTAAGCACCATGGACAGCAACTCTAAAGTATGAATTGAAATCTAGAGCATGACATAGAAGCCACCATATTAATAGAAATCATAGAATCATAGAGCTGGAAGAGAACACAAAAGCCACGCAGGAAAACACCATCAAAGTACTCCTTTGGACAGATGGTCAACCAGCTCCACCACACTCCTATGCAGCAGCATATGCCACGGTCAAACTGCTCTTACCTTCAGGAAGTTCTTCCTAATGCTTAGGTGGAATCTCTTGTCCTGTAGTTTGAAGCCATTTAGATTTAGATTTAGATTTAGATGCCTTAAAAGGGAGGGAGGGAGGGAGGGAGGGAGGGAGGGAGGTGTCAGAGGGAGGGTGGATGATGGGAGCTACACAAAAACCTCAGTAGCACTTCCCTCCAGCACTGAGCTCTGGTAAAACAGCTTACCAGAATCAAGTGTTTGAAAAATCACCATATAGCAGAGTTTTACTCACACAGCTTAGAAGCGTCCCAGCAGAGTATTTGACATTAGCAGCAAAGCCCTGAAGTCAGGAAAAAATACTCCGACGCAATGTTATCTTCCAAGAGGAGGCTTTTACTTTCCAATTACGATACATACATATATACAGTCCTCCAACGGAGTTTCAGCATTGCACAGCATGCAAAGATATACATCCAACATAGCCTCCGGCCGCTCCTTCAGACACTAAGAGGACTCAGTTGGCTAGAACACACCCCCTTATATACATACATTTCTGATGCAGCTCCAGCCAACCTTGCTAGTTCCCATGTATGATGCAACCTTCTTCCCTGGTTACACAACTCAATGACTCATGCAGGTATTACATGGGATTGCATCATCCACTGTCTTCCCAGGTGCAAATCTTAATGTACATCATGTATATTTTATTTGGACTTAGGTTCTGTCCAACCTTTCCTCACAGGAGGGAGGGAGGGATGGCCATCCAGCCTCTCTTTAAAATCTCCAAAGAAGGAAACTCCACCGCACTCCTATGCAGTAGCACGTTCCACTGTCAGCCTGATCTTACCCTCAGGAAATTCCTCCCAACACTTAGGTGGATCTCTTCTGTAGTTTGGAGCCATTGCTCTGTAGTGTCCTAGTCTCTGGAGCAGCATAAAACAAGTTTGCTCCATCCTCCATATGACATCCCTTCAAAAATTTAAACACACTATCATTTGATATTTAAACATGGCTATCATGTCAATATCCCTTATTCATTGTGTCATCATAAGCTGAACCTGACCAAAGGAGTGCAGACACAGCAATTAGAAGAATTCTAAGCATGAATGATTTTCAGTGTCTCACTTTCAACAAAGCTAGAAATTTGGAGTGAGTGAAAATTTCATTTGGGAAGATAGAATTCTTATTTGTGGAGGGCCATGGTCTCATTCTGTCCCCTGCCTCCCCCCGCCGCCGTAGCTACACCCTTAGTGAAAGGGTACCATAGTAGCCAAAGTGGCCATTATAGAACAAGGAGGGTGGGAAATTTGGAAGGGTGGCATTTGCTTTAGACAAACGGCTTCAGGCATTATCTTTCAAACCCTGTGGTGTTGAGGTGTCAAAATCTATATACCCAGTCATTTTCTCGTGTTCCCAACATTCTTGAATCAGACACTGTCTCGATTAAAATAATTGACAAACCGGACAGGTAGTGATTATCTGAATTGGAGTGCTTTTGTTCCCACTATTTTGACAATACTGTGGATTGCTAGTTCCTGAAATATGTGTAGACTAGTTGTCATTTTGCCCATCTACTGAACATGGCACGCTGGGCGTTTGCATTCGGTGATGTAAATTGCATTGTAGGCCTTGCAGGTGATATTTTGTTTGATGAAATAACTTCTGAAAGTTACATTGTGCTCTTCAAGGGAACTGTCTCCCCAAGATAAACGCAGGTGATATAGCCCTTGGATTCACAAGGACATGATCCACAATTACTGGGTCAAGGACAGCTTTCAATAGTAATCTGTGTAGATTAGATAGTGGGGAGAATACTGTCGCAACCTGGAGTTTTCTGATGGCTTTAGTGAGGCATTCAGAGTTTGCTCAAAGTGGATAGCTTTTCTTTGACTGTCAGGAGATACTTAAGAAATACTAGGTGGAAATCTACCATGAATGGCACGCAACTCTCTTGTTCAAATAGCTCTTCTGGCTGCCATATTCCAAAGTGCTTGTGATGACTCATAAAACCCTGTACAGATCAGGTCCAGATTATCTAAAGGATTGCATTCTCCCCCATAAGCATGGCCATATTTCAAGATCCTCTGGGGGGGCTTCTCTCTGTCCCATCACTCTCACAGGTGGGAACACAGGAGACAGGGACTTCTCAGGGGCTTCCCCAAGGCTCTGGAACTGCCTTCTTAGAGAGTTAGACTGGCACCCTCCTTGCTATCATTTCATGGGCAGGAGGAGACCTTTCTGTTTTGGAAAGCTTTTAGGGCTTTGCTCAGGGCATAAGGGCTTTTCAGAACATGCTGTGCTGTTTATCCATTTTCTTTTTTAATGGTCACACTTTTAACTGCTTTTAATTCTACTGTTAGTGTGGTTATATTAACTTTTTAACGATGTGAGTCTTTTAGCTGTATCTGTTTACAATAATGGCCAGAATCCTGTGTCAGTTACTAAGTTAAGTCTGCTTCACCAAATAACCTCTCCTGGGCCAACCCCCTCCAATCTCACAGAAATGCCATTCAGCACTGCTCCAGACATTGGCAGAATGGACTTTCTTTTCCTTTTGCAGTTGATGCCTCATAAGTTGTGGCAATACAGTCTTCCCTCTATATTTGCAGGTTTGAACTTCAGGAATTTGATTATTCACAAGGCACGTGCTTGCTTTCCCCTGCCCATTCTCCTCCTCCCATTCTCTTGCATTCCTCACCCCAGGCTTGCAAGGCTTGTGTTTAAAATGGATTTTTTTTTTCCCTTTTGGGTGAGCAAATCCTCTCTCCACTGCTGGAGGCATGTCCTCTCTGCCATGTGGCTGCACATTCTGCTGTGTGATGGCCATTGATTGATCAGGTGCTGTCAACGTTGGGCAGAGACCAAGCAGACAAGGGGCGAGCAGCTGAAGCTGTCAGCGTTTATTAGCAGCCAGTAAACAGAGGGTTACAGTACCCCCACGGGAAAGCCCCAGCACAAACGTAAACAGTTCAAAGGCAAGGTTAGGTCTCAAAGTAAAATGCGAGCTAGTTCCTAAGGCAAAGAAAGGGTTATTTCACCCAAAGCAAAGTCCAGGGGCTCGGCTGCCGGGGGGCCTGACGCGGACGCTGGAGGGAGGGGCTGGATCCAGACGCAGGCCGAGGAGGACGCGGAAGACTGACGGTTGTCGTTCCATAGTCCTCCCCTCCCTGCGCCTGTCCTAAATAGCCACCTGGCCCAGCGGCACCCAATCCAGTCCAAGCTCACAGCTGAGAGCTCTCAGCCCGCAGGCACTTCTCCAGCAGCCGCTGGGACCGGCGGACTGCCTCTTTCCCCTGCTGCCGTTGCAGAAATATGGGGAAGGGGATGCAGCCTCCTCTGAATCAGAGCTGTGGGTGGGCGGAGTCCCTGGACTGGGGCCGGGGTCTGCCCCCCCGGTGAGCCTGCAGGTGCCCCGACCGCCGGAGTGAGCCCCGGGCCAGCCTCGGCACTACTAATGGGCCTGTCCACGTTGGTGGAGTCCTTCGAGGCAACCGGGCCTCCCCCGCGTCAGCGGGGCCTTCCGCGGCAACTGGC
The DNA here is from genome assembly GCA_948474755.1 of Ctenosaura bakeri. NCBI lineage: Eukaryota > Metazoa > Chordata > Lepidosauria > Squamata > Iguanidae > Ctenosaura > Ctenosaura bakeri. Next base: position 40,175 of record CAOLHI010004804.1, on the reverse strand, counting down.
CCCCCCACGTCGGTCGCAACCTCCGCGGTGACTGCCCCCCCATGTCGGCGGCAGCGGCCTCCGCGGTGGCCAGCCCCCCTCCACGTTGGTGGCGGCCTCCAAGGCAGCAGCGGGCTCAGCCAGGCCCATGACAGCTGCTCTCTTTGCTCCTACCCTTTCCCTCTGGGATGACTCTCCTTTCTCAAGATGGTGCCCAGAAGTAGCTAGAATGCCAGAACTCAGCACTCTGCTCTTCTTCATCTGAGAGTAAAGTACTGGTAAGCCCTTTTCCATGTCTTTTTTCTTCCCCCTGGAGCACCAGGGCCAGAGGCGAGGGAATGGGAGAAGGATAGCTGGGGAAGTTATTTGCAGTTCTTCAACTTTTGTGAGGGTTCTGCATCTTGAACCCTCATTAATATGGAGGGGCCACTGCAGTGTCAAAATCTCTATTAAGTAGCAATTGTGTTTAGAGAGTACCTAGATTTATTCATCTGTAACTGTTCCATATTCAGTTGCTGCTTGAAAGAAATCCCAGTTATTCCACCATAGCAAGGAATTACCTTTACTTCTGTTCAAAAATAGGTTTTAGTGAGAAGGTTGCAGTTACTGGGCATGACAAAGAAGATGAATGTGCAAGATCTTTTTTGATATTCAGTCAGGTTTTTTAAAATGTTCATTGCGATGGCAACAAGGGCTGAACACCCTGACCCACAAAGGCATGTAGCAACAAAGGAAATCCTGGAGCATTCTTTCAGAGGCCCTTTCACACTACACAATGATAGTGCTATGATGGACCTTTAACTGCCATGGCTGTATTTTAAAGAAGGCTAGACTTTGTTGTTTGAGGAGATACTACAGCTTTCTGGGTGAGAATTCTAAACCTCCCTTCCTAAACTACAAAGCCCAGGGTTCCAAAGGACAGAACCCTGGCAGCTAGTGGGATCATAGTGCTTTAACTGTGCAGTGTGAAAGTCTAAAAAAAATGTGAATAATTTTGCCATGATTGTGTTCTTCTTGCAGAGGTTTCTCAGGTTGTGGTAAATCTACTCTTCCTCTTGAAAACTGGCGGTAAATGGATGGTGTAGATAATATCTGTAGTCTGGCCCAGTATCCCTGTGAGTTAGGGCTACCACAGTCAGAAAAAGAGGCAGACATACTACCATTGCACATCATTCTTTGATTCGTATCCCATTTTTCTCTGGGGCTTGCTTAGGATGGGGCGATGTGCTTGCCAACAACTATTATACCTTCTGGTTGTAAGCAAGATCCTCCACTGAACATAAATTTATTACAAGAAAGACGCTGCATACCTGAGACTGTGATAAACTCTGGGAGACAATCATTGGAAATTCTGGTTTTAAGGAACTCATTTCAAGCCCAGATTTCATCATTATCTGGTACTGCAGTTTAAAGAGACGTAAAGCCATCCCACATAACAAGTGTAGAATTGTCGCCAAATTGATGGTGCCTATTCAAAAGATGAAAGTCTGAGCAAGAAATCATTAGCCTTCAACAAATGGTATGAGTTTTCTTCTTCTTCTTTTATTATTATTATACTTTGTAAGTTTAAGTCAATATATAGAGATATTCTTTTGGTAGTTGTGTTTCTAGCTGAGACGGTGACACATCCTGTGTTGCTGCCTTTGTGAATTTGTTGACAGTGTGCGAAATCTTCCAGGAATAAGATATTGATAAGAAGATTGGTTGTGTTGTTTTTAGAGATGGTTTCCTGTTTGCAAGGTTTTCTGTGTGGTTTTAGTAAGATGACCATTGAGGTCTGGGGTCATGTATTTCTCAAGGAGTATACACATTCACAACACCCAAATGTCTTCTGCCTTCTACTGTTACCTGCAGTTTTTTGTGCCTTAAGAGACCCACCCCACTTTTTCAGCATATAGGATGAAGGTAGGTGATATTTTTCAGCCAAAGGGTGAAATTCTTAACTGGGAAGGATCTCAGGGACTGAATCCCAGCAATAGGAAAGGCTACAAGCACAGGGCAGGTGTTACCCCAAAACATAGGTGCCACAAGGGCCACCCTGTGATGCCAGTACCTCTGTGAAAAAGTGAGGAATGAATTAGCTCAAAGAGGAGGCTTGCAAGAGGGGGGCAGCTTAGCAAGATCTTGCTGCTAATGTTTATGGGCGCACACAGAAAAAGAACAAGTCAGGGATTCAAAAGCAAGCTAAAATTGTATTTTATTGAGGGGAATTCACTCATGCATGCACACAAGATACATACAATCACACATTCACATGAGAGCTAACTGAAGGAGAAAGAGAAGGAAAAAAATGTGCATAGAGAGGCTGCAGAGTTTGGAGGGATTTATAATTACCAGTCCAGAAGGGTAGTGAAGAAGTTGAAACGTGACTTAGACTTCTGCCTAAGGGCAGACAGATCAGGATTCAGAGTGATATAGTGGGGTCCAGCATTTCATCTGACTGCCTCTGACTTCTCAAAACCAAGGGTTTATATACTCTGTTTCCCTCCCTGAAGGGGTATGAGTTGATTGCTCTCCCACCCTAGTGGACAATGGGAAATGCAACACAGACAATGGGGTCTGGAGTGGACTGATTAGTTTCAATGTCTTGGTTGAGAGGGGGTTTCTGGGCTAGCTGCAGTAGGATATGCACACAATAGAGGTCCTGGGCACCTTCTTGTTTTCTGATCTTGGCAGTTGATAGGATCAGCTCAGACCCATTAAGTCAAGCTTTCTTGGCTAATTTCAGTGAACTTTTGACCAGACCATGCTGAGGTCACCTCTGAGCTACTCCCGGCTGGTGTCCCTTTCTTCCACGTGGCCTTGCCAGCCATAAGTATAATTTATATTTTATGCCAATTAATATATATAGTCAATTAGACCATGTCAAAATGTGTGGGTGTACAGCCTGGTAACACAAGGCCCAATTGCAAATTCTTACATGTTCAGAGATCTTCTCACCAAGCACAGCAGCTCTGAGTAGAATATTAGGAAAAAGTCAGTGCAAGGGCATTCAACACATGCCAAGCGGGGCAACCTGAAATGCAATTTTTGTTTGAAAAGCCTTTAAGTTTCCCAGTACAAACAGAGGAGTTGAAAGTTTGGTTTTTCACACATTCTTAAGTTTTAAGATTTTAATTTTGTAGCCCTAGAAGGCTTTCTTTTCTTTCTGACCATCTGAAGCTTGCACAGCAATTGAAAACCTCAGCCACATCTTCTGTCTGCCTCATATACATAAGTATGGTCCCATCCCAAGAACTGCATGATCATTCTGAAGAGGCCCTAGAAGGTTCACTGTAGGTGTCATCATCAGAATACAGTCCATGTGACTCATAGCTCCTTCATACTGTCTTTTGAGGAGCATCTGAGATTGCTTCTTCTACTTCTGAACCCATATTAAAGAGGCACATGGCACTAACTGATGAAGACAAATGACTTGATTGGCTTATTCCAAAACCTCTACCAAGGGGTGGAAAAGAGCAGATGGGGCTTATATCCCTGCTACTGTCACAGCTGCCTGCCCAACTGCATCCCTGACTTGCATGAGATTGAGGAAGATGACTACCTCATGCATCAGAGAATCTTGGAGGACTATCCTCTCTGCTGACTCCTTGATTTGAGGAATCTTGTTCTGCTTTTGCACTGTTGAAGACCAGCACTTTTTGAACTCCTGTGTTCAAAATGGAGAAGGTCATTACAATCAAAAATCTTCCAGGAGAACAGAACAGCTGCCAGGCTGAGACTGGGCCAGTGGGTCTGCAAATGTGGGATTGCTGGTTCCACTCAAAATCTACCCTTCTGTTACTCAAACCCACAAGATTTGGTTCTACCCTCTGGGGCAGCAGAGGGAATATTCATTTTATCCCACAGAAGAGAGAAAACTACATAGCCCCTTCATATTCACAAGGGTTAGGGGCACAGAAACCTCGTGAAACTGGAAAAATCACAAATAAATCCCAACCCTGTGATTCCCCTCTAGAGCTCCCTCTCCCATTCCTTTGCCTCTGGCCTTAGTGTTGGGGGGGGGCAGTGAGGAAAAAAGACACAGTAAAGGGCTTGCCGGTATTTCTCCCTCAAAGGAAGAAAAGCATAGTTCTTCCCTTCTAGTTACTTCCAGTAGCCATCTTGAAAAAGAAGAGGTAGGAGCAAAGAGAGCACTTGACCAATCAGCAGCCATTACACAGCAGAAAGTGGAAAATGGAAGAGAGGCCACACTTTCAACAGTGGGAATGGGACTTTGCTCACACAAAAAGAAAAAAACATCCATTTTAAATACAAGCCTGGCAAGCCTAGGGTGAGGAATACAAAAGAATGAGAGGAAGAAAATGGAGGAGAGGTAAGCATGTGCCTCACGAATAATCAAATTTGCAAAAGTAAAACGCAAGAATGTAGAGGGAGGACCATACCATAATTATTCATTTTCACATGCATAGACAACATAGTCAAGGATTTACGTCCCTATGATGAGTGGCAGTGAAACCAAGAGCAGATGTACTGTCCCTGGGAGCAGCCCCTGATGTGAAGTAAGGCTCAAACATATGCTTGTTTTACTGAGGAGTAAAGTCCAAACCAGAGAGCCAGTGTAGTTGTACTGGTTTGACCATTGGACTATGACCCTGAAGACCAGGGTTTGATTCTCTCCTTGGCCATGGAAACCCACTGGGTGACTTTAGATGCATCACACACCCATACCTTAGGGTTGCCATAAGTGAGAAATGACTTGAAGGCACACAACCACTGCCACTACCACCAAATTCCAAACCAACAGCTTTCTAGGAATAGAACTGGACCACAGTTCCATGCAACATTTCTTTATTTTCTGAACTGAAAAGCAGAGTTTGGTTCCATGCAAGGCCTTTCCCAAACTGAAGCCCAGATCTTGCTTTCTCACAACACTTTCCTAAAAGCAGCAGACTGGAGCTCAGTTCTGTCCAGCACCTTCCCAGGCTTCAAACCTTCCCAGGCTTCAAACTACAACTCAGTTCAAGGTGGAAACTTTCTAGGCTTTGTCTAGCTTCTTATCTGCAATTTCTAATTAGCAGCTGGAACCATAGAATCATAAAATCATAGAAATGTAGAGTTGGAAAAGACCATCCAGTCCAACCCCCTGCCATGCAGGAACACCCTCAAAGCGCTCCCGACAGATGGCCATCAAGCCTCTGCTTAAAAACCAAGGAAAGAAGAAGTTTGCAAGCAGGACAGAAGCTGGACCCATCCCTGTTTTGTGACAGGAATCAAGAGAAATGTTGTGAAACTTGGGATATAATTACAGTCATCCCTCTACATTCACCAGGGTTAGGGGCACAGGACCCCTGTGAAAGTGGAAAAAAAATGGGAATAACTCTAGGCCCTCCCAAACCATATTTAACACACAAAAAAAGAATGATCAGCATATTCAACCCGCCATGGATTCCTTTGAGGCATCAGGGTTCCTTCACAAGGCAGAAGTGGGTGGCTGTGGGGCTTTCTGCCACCCCACTGCTGCCCCACACCATTTTTAATAGAGGGTTACAAGGCCTGTTCACAGTTTCTCAGTCTCATGAGGCTTGCAGTCTCTATTAAAAAAAATGGCACAGGGAGGCAGCAGAGGTGACAGCAAATAATCTGTGAATAATCAAATCTGCAAAAGTGAAACCTGCAAATGTGGAAATTTACTCTTTTTTCCCTCAAAGGTAGCAATGAGTAATTTCAGCAGTTTTCTTCCCTCTGCAGGAAAGTCTTCAAAAGACATGCCGTTTTCAAAGCCTATTCACAATTTGGGACTTATTGTGTGTGAAATTCACCTGTGGTTGTTTTTGTGCAGAAAATGATGTTTCCTATGAAAATCAACCTTGTATGAATTTTATGCAGAACAACTTCTCAGTTACAGCCTGTTTTCCCTTTGCCAAAAACAACGTATTCTGTGCAGGAATTAATATTTCTACACTGGAATATTGTTTTCCACTCAAAAAATACTATTTCCTATATAGAAAATGCTGATTTCCATGAAAAACAACTATGTGCAAATTTTGTGCAGAATAAGTCCCAAACTGCGGAAGATTCTCATCCATCCCGGATTCTTTTCATCTCAAAGCACCAAAAGTACGTTTTTTATCATTGTTTATGAATATTTTTTTAATATCGTTTTATTAAAGTTTCACAATTAAAACAACCATTTATTATTGCTATTTCACATGAATTATTTCTTGAATCTTCCAAACTGATCTAGATTTCATTTCCAAAATCTCTTAACATTGTTATATCGTTGTACTGCATTTTTCAGCTATTTTACACGTTGGTACATAGCATTTCCATTTCCATATTCCTGCTTCATGATATCTGCCATAATCATCACAATTTGTTTATGAATATTTTGAATATTCTTTCCATCCTTGCATGAAAAAAAAATCCTCACAGGTAGAACTATGGAATATGTCTCCTGTCACATCCCCCAACCCACCTTTTCGCTGCTGTACACCAGCCCTACTAACATTGTGGTTGGTTGCGCTACTGGGGCATGTGCAAGTGCTAATGAATGTACAACTGAATGTGCATATGTCCCACAGGGACATAGACATTTGTACATATGCACATGGCACATGCCTCTGAATGCACCTCGTCACCACATCTGCTACTCTGTTTTCACAACCTTGGCCATTTCCACACTAGAGTGTTATAGTGCTATGATTCCACTTTCAACATCCTATGGAATCCAGCCGGCCCCTCCCTAAACTGCAAACCCCAGGATTCCATAGGATGTTGAAAGTGGAAGCATAGCACTATAACTCTCTAGTGCGGAAATGGCCCTTGAACAGAATGGAGACACTTGTGTAAGAAGCCAACAGGATTCTGAAGAATGATTCGGAAAAACCATCCATAACTGAGCTATAGGTCCTGGAGGGGCATCTGACCATTGACTAGGTTATGGTGTCATTTATAGCCATTCCTCTTCCCAAAAGAAAAATGAAAAAAAGTTTTTGCAGTGTTTTCTACCTTGAAGCTCTTTCTAAGTTTTCTTCCTATCTTCTCACAGGTTCATACTCAGAATTCAATTGCAGAGAAGTGCAATGAATGAGTTTGATTTGAACTCAGCTCCCTCTGGCCGTTGCATCACCCCCAGTTTGTTACAGATTGCAATTTCTCTTGTTTGCTTTGAGAGGTTCCACTCCTGTTGTCTTGCCTCCTTCTTGTCCTTGAATATGGATTTACATTCTCTCCATTTAATATACAATTGGAGACAGAAATTAACATTTGATAATTAAATAACCTGGAAATTGTCACAGGCCCACAGATATTAATTTTTTTTAAAAAAGCAGCGAGCAAGAGAGGTGGCACTTCAAATAATGCATTCATTAAATAAAATTAATTTTTTAAAAAAAAAAGAAAAAGAAGAAAGGGAAGAATTACCTTGCTGAATTAATCAGCCCATGCTGTAATGCTCATCTCTGGATTTTATTTCCTGTAATAAGTCCATTAATACGGATGTCTAAAGGCGGGGGGAGGGAGAGATTTCAGCAGCGAATACCATTAGCTTAATGGGGAAAGTCTAATAGTCTTTTATTGCAATTTTTACTCCGACATCACAGCCTTCTTTAAAACAGCTGTCTCAACAGGCGTCATTATTCTGATTAACATTTAGACAGTCCAAATTACAACAACGCCCCGGGTGCCTTGCGTGTTTCAACATTTTCTCTATTTCCTTACACGAGCTATTTCCCTGGGGAATTTTCTTTGGGTAACAGGAGGTTACTGCAAGCTTGGAGAACAGGGAAGGGGTAGAGTGGGAATGTGGAAGGAAGGCCTTGTTCTTTGTTCTTTCTTTCTCAGATAGAGCAATCGCCGTGTGAATCAGAGTCACTCCAGATTGGACAATGGTGGTGAGTCGGTAGCCAGCTTCTTCATTGAGGGGCACCTTTTTTCTGCTTTTCTGTTGGTGGCTGGTGACTCCCATGTCAGTAGGTAGAGAATCCACTTCTGGTTTGGATCAGCTCTAAGGAGCTATCCAAGGTACTGAATTCTATCTCCAAAAGAAGGTGCAGCACTTTGAAGACCACTTTCACAATTTGGTCAAAAACTTTCCATCTTCCACGACAGCCATTCAGACATTTCAAGATGGTTCTATCATATCACCTTTCCATCTTCTTTTCTCCAGCCTAAACATACCCAGAGAGCCAGCATGGTGTAGACCAGGGTTCAATTCCCTGCTGAGCCATGGCAACCCACTGGGTGACCTTGAGTGCATCACACACTCTCAGCCTCAGAAAACCCTGTGATAGGTTCACCGTAAAGTCAGCCTAAGTCAGAAATGACCTGAAGGTACACAACAGCAACAACATGATTCCTAGTAATTCTAGCAGCATTTCTTAGTAGGATCTGTAATGGGTCTGTAATTAGAGATACGGGATCTCAAATCTTTCTAACAAGTATTACCTATGAGAAAATAAAAACCTTGGGCAATGCCAGGTATATATGCTGTTTAAAAAATAAAAATTACCTGCAAGTGGACATCCCCTTGCATGATAGGTGCAGAGCAAATGTGGGCTGTCATGTTCTTGAGGAAGTAATAGTAATTTCAAATGTGTTCTTGCTTTGATCGATTTGATCTCCCACAGATAACAATAGCAACATGACAACACTCCTAGACTTTGATCTATCCATTTGCCTGGTGCCTGATCTCCTTATCACTTAGTTCTGCTCCCATTCCAGCCCTTCCTTACATCCATTCCAACAATGTGCTGATTGGTCATCATTGTCTCTTTCCCCCTTCCGCTTGATGGATGGTGTCTCTCCCACTCTCTTATCAGCACCATCTCCAACAGACTGAAGCTTCCCTCTGCTATTCATAAATATAGATTTCTCCCCCTTCTTCTCCCTAACGTTTACATTTCCACCAAAAAAAAAAAAAATCCACTCATTCCATTTGTCCTCGGTTCTTGGGATCTTTATCTTTCCAAGTGGCACTGGCTTCATTTGTCTGTGACCTGTACATATGAATTTTGCTTTTCCACTCACTTGGCCAGATTCATATAATTCATCAGATTCTTTTATGAAAATATACTAAGTATTTCTGAGCTTCAGTTTTATAGCAGAATTAGGCCTGAATCTTGTTCTCAGTCCCAAGTGGTGTAGACCCATTGAATCAATCGGGTTTACCCATGTGTTGATTCCCTGTTCAATGATATAACATGATAAGGATCTCTATTTATACCCCACCTTTTTCCGAGAATCGGGACTCATGATATCTTACAAATTAAAACTAGTGTAATATAATTGGAACAAAAATCAACATTGAAATAGAACTAAGCTGCTTACAACAATTTGAAAAAAGTCATTTAAAACATAGTGCCTGATGCCCTGTTGATGTTTTTCTTTTAATTAATTTTTATTAAACATTTTCATTCTTACAAGCATAAGATATGATGCCCTGTTGATGTTTTACACATACGTAAGTGACCTTACACATGCAGTTGCAATCATGGACTGCATCCATCTCAGCCAAAAAAGTACAACAGCAGCCAAAAAAGTACAACCACATTTTTGTACAAAACACCAACCAAATGTCAGCCAATGGCTATTGTCCTGTTCGCAAAACTCTGTTGTGTGCCTTCAAGTCATTTCCAAATTATGACAACCCTAGGGTAACCCCATCACAGAGTTTTCTTGGAAAAAATTGTTCAGAAGGGTGTTGCTTTTGCTCTTCCCTGACATACAGAGCGTGACTTGCTGAATTACACTCTGTAGGTTTCTGTGGCCAAGCAGGGATTCAAACGCTGATCTCTAGAGTTATCGTCCAGTGCTTAAAGTTCTACACCATGCTGGTTCTAACTGTTAGTAAAATATGCAGTTGTGCATTCCTGGATGATGCGTAAACATTCATCAGTGCCTCCAGTGTACCAGCTGATTCACTGGGATTGCAGGAGCATCCTTTGTACATCTTCTGTTGCACACTATGGCCATTTCCACACTAGATTCAAAGCCCCTCCCTAAACTGCAAACGTCAGGATTCCATAGGATGTTGAAAGTGGAATAATAGCACTGTAACAGTCTAGTACGGAAAGGGCCTATGACTGGCCTGTTAGTGATATAGACAGGCAGAAATCCACCATATGCTTGCATACTTTGTTCTTGTGGAGCTTGCCATTCTCTTTATCCCACTATAGTGAACAAAGCTGCCTCAAGACTGTATTACTGCAGGAGCTGCTGCCAATGGTCCTTACACCATTCATGGAAAGCAGAAGGAATAGGAGAAACATCTGGCTGCATTCCCTTTGCCAGACACAGACTGATGACATTGTTCCTTGAGACCTGCCCACATTCTCCACCAGTCACAGAATAGATATTCAGAGAGTGGTATCAAAGCAACCTGGTGAATTCTGGAGCTGGTGGCATGGGAGACATGAAAGAGTTCTGCATGTGGAACCCTTATGTAACCTTGTAGGTTCTTGGCCAATACATGTAGACATATTTGCATCTCTATGTTTATTCCCCATTGGGGAAAAAAACAAAAAACCTCTCCTCAGCCTGAACGTCAGGATTTTACATGCAGAGAAGCTTCTACTCATGAGCTATCTGAATGAGAAAATGATAAACCCCATAGGAATTTCTTTCAAAATGCCTTGAATTAGCATTTTAAAATGCTTTGATCTACCCAGCCCTGTGCCCACAGAGGACCCAAGCAGCTGCAGGAGGGCTTGCCTTTGCTGGCACCCAATGCAAGGAGGCTAGCATGGTGTGTTGTGGCACAACATGCTTTGATGTGAGCACATTTGGAAATGGGAACAGACTATTTCTAAGCCCTGGCCATTCTGGGCATCTTCCTGTTTCATTGCAACACATAGTCCACTCCTGCAACTCTCATGAAGTATAGGCTTTGGCTGGTCTCCTTGGGGCTGGGTAGGAATTTTTCCTCCTATTCAATAGGGTTTTGTGCCAACCCTCCAATGTATGGGGAGGAATTGGGCAAATTGGTTTGGGGTTGCACCATTAAATAGGCAGGTCACACAGCAGGTAGTAGGGAGAGATATCAAGATTTTTGGTAAATACCCCTGAAACCATTGGACCTGGGGCCTGGGGGGTGAAAAGGACAACCCTCAGGACAGGCCTGGGGGACAACCTGACTAAAGTCATGTGACTTGTGGAAGAGATTTGAGACAGACCCCTTGCCAGGCTGGCCCTACAGTTCCAGCCTTGGGTTCCTGCTACTCACCCTGCCCTTCTCCCCTTTAATTTCTTCCTGGATTAGGTACTTGAGACTCACGGTGACCCCCTATCGTGGGCCAGTGCCCATGTTGTTTTCATGCATTCTCTGTAATAAGTGTGACCAACCCCTCCACCAAACTTAACGTGAACAGGCAGAAACAGTGGTAAAAAACAAACAAGTAGAAGTTTGTTTTGAGACACAAGAAAATAATACAGTGACCCTTCGGCTACTAAATGATTTATGGCTCTCCAAAACCACAGTCAGCCCTTTCCACTGTCTGATCTCCTGTCCCTGTTCCATCCATTCTTGTCTCTCTGAAATCTGTTCTCCGTGCCAGCTTTTCTACTATCTGCCTTCTCTCAGAGATAAGCCCCAGTTGTGTATCCTTTCTGCCCTATATCGCCCTCTTCATAGCATTCCCTGCACTGTGGTTGGCTGTCTTCCGCCAGGCTTGTCCAGCTCCTCTCTTCACAGGGCTTTCTTAGGTTCTTTTTACACTATAGGGCCAGTCAGGGAGCAAACCAGAGGACTGGGTCATCCTCAGGCTCAGGTGCTTCACCCAGGGGTGGCTGAGGAGGAGGTCAGAGGGTGACTACCTTCCTCCGCTAATCCCACACTAGGTTGCTCCTCCCCATCCCTCGCAGTTCACAGGTTCATCCCAATGAAATAATTAGTTAAAATAAAGTGGCCCCAATCAACCCAATACTGGTGTCTGGTTTCATCAGATGAGCAATGACATTCTCTGCTACCACTGATACTCAGACTTCCCATTTCCCCCTCTGAGTTCAGCTGAAATTCCCCCTGAGAGGAAGTGCATTTTCCCAGTAATATTGTATTGTTATGAGCTATCCCTGTTATAATCCAAAGTATTTGAGGGTGGCTTGACCTTGAATGAGCAAACCGATTAACTGAATAAAACAGCTGCTCCTGGTAGAGAGGGAAAGTGCTTAAAAATTACAAACACAGATAAAAGCAACACAGCTGTTTGCATTTTAGGACCATTCTTGTGAGTATTATTAATGTCATAATCACGGAGTCATACAGTTGGAAGAGACCCCAAAGGCCATCCAGTCCAACCCGCTTCAGACACACTGAAAGACACAGTCAAAGTACTCCTGATAAATGGCCATCCAGCCTCTCTTAAAAACCTCCAAAGAAGGAGACTCCACCACACTCCAAGGCAGTATATTCCACTGTTGAACTGCTCTTACCATCAGGACATTGTTCTTAATGTTTAGGTAGAATCTCGTCTTCCTGTAGCTATTGAAGCTATTGCTCTGTGTCCTAGTTGCTGAAGCAGCAGAAAACAAGCTTGCCACATAGTCATAAAGTCCTAAAACCATAGAGCTGGAAGACACCCAGGAGCCATCCAGTCCAGTCCCCTGCTATGCAGGAACCCACATCTAAGCACTCCCAACAGATGGCCATCCAGCCTCTCTTAAAAACCTCCAAAGAAGGAGACTCCACCACACTCCAAAGCAGCATCTTCCACTGCTGGACAGCTCTGACCATCAGGAAGTTCTTCCTGAGGTTTAAGTGGAACCTCTTTTCCTGCAGTTTGAATCCATTGCTCCTTGTCCTAGTCTTCCATATGACTTTATTTCAGAAGTGTAAACATGGCTCTCAAGTACCTTCTTAACCCTCTTAACCTTCTTTCCTCCAGGCTAAACATACCCAGCTCTCAAAGCTTCTCCTCATAGGATTTTATGGTTTCCAGGCCTTCTACCATTTTGGTTGCCCTTCTCTGGACATGTTCCAATTTGTCAATATCCTTCCTGAATTGTGGCGCCCAGAACTGGACACATAATTCCAGGTGAGATCTGACCAAAGCAGAATGATCCGAGCCCACAGGTCAAATTTTACCATTACTTATAACAATCCTAATAATACTGGGACATCTGCTCATGTGGTGCACAGAGAGACACAAGCAAAATACAAGGGCCAGTATTCTCTCTGACTATTCTCTAAGTAACTTCTTCTGATTCAACCACTAACTCTAAACCTGATGGAAATATCATTCAACCATGCTCCAGGCACTGGCAGAATGTACCTCCTTTTCCTTATACAGCTGATTTCCTTATACCGCTGATACAACCCCCAGTAAAGGAGGTTGGGGAGGGAGTTACACTTGTGGCAATACCACAATCGTGACTCAGTAACAATTATAAATACAGAACAATTACAGACAGATGAATCTGTGAAACTGTTCAATATTCATAATAGCTGTGACACTATTGTCTAAAATAGCCAATACAGAATTCCAGCCCAGATTCCTGCCCCTAAGAACTGACAGCCAAAATTTTAGGAGAAGGAGAGAGAAGAGAGGACGACATGGGAATGGCATAGAGTAACAGGGCACAAATACGTAGAAATGTGTTCCACCTACTTAGGCTTTGTGGCATATAAATGAGTTTACATTAATTGTCTAATTAATCAGTCAGCTAATAGACAGGTGATTAATTAATTTTGCATTCTCAGATCCGTGGGCAGCCTAGCAAAGAGCTATACTAGAGCTTCCTTGCCTGCTGTCCTGAAGGATCTTCACAAGTGTGGCTGCATTTAAGAAATTCTGGTCCAAGAGATAAGGGAGAACTCCACACAAAAGAGCCACAGTAAACAATGGATCTGATAAATAGCCAAAAGTGTAATTGGCCAGTGAAGGCTGCTTTGTATTTTCATTGTGGTTTATATTATATATTATACCATTCATAGGATGGAATATAGAAGAGTTTACAGAGTAGCACACCAGATAAAATAAGTTGAAACTCAGTGGCTGGAATTACGTGGTGTCTTATGCATGTGTAAGTTCCTCTACAGAAGTAGCTAGACATTGTTGTTTGATGGAGAACTTTTGTATTCTGTTCAGTTTTGTAGAACAGTTTTTCACATGCAGTGGCACTATGCATACAGATGCACATGCACAGGACGGTGTTTATTCGCATAAATATGCACATCTACAGGTGCATGCTCATGAGTATTCAGTTATACATTTGTCTGTGCTCTCAGATGTGCTACACTGCCACTCAACACAAGGGTTGTGTAGCACAAGCAGTGTGCAGCTCCACATGGGGAAAATTATACTATGCAACTCCAATGTAAAATATTGAGAAACAACAATTTTAAAGTGAGGGAGTATAAATTCAGCATAAGAACAAGCTGGAACTGAAAATGAACTTATTGTTCATGTACTAGCATTTGTGCATGTAGCTGAGAATGTGCATCCACATAACATGATGGAATCACAAGCCCAGCTGAGCTTCCATGATTTTGAACTGAATGAAGGTGCTGTGCTTTACACAAAACTGTCTAGCCACTTCCAGAGAGGAGCTTGTGCATGCCAAGGACACCGACAGGATTCAGGTTGTGTTGCTGAAAAGGATACTAATGGTCATCCAGTCCACCCCCCTGTAGAGCAGGGATCTACCTTGGATAAATTTGGACTAAAGACTATAGTGGATACCCTTTCCCTGCTGGCATGGAAACCACCAGACTCTACTGGTGAGTGTCCTATGGTTTCATGCCTCAGGACCCCAGCACCCAGCTGCAAACACAGACAAGATCCTCCCCAACTGTCCTAACATGAAGACATGAACAGGACAATACTTGCTGCAGCCCAATGCAGAGAAAGGGAAAGCCCATGAGACTCAGAGCACTTATATAGGGAAGTCTCATTGATCAGGCAAACAGCTGGGGGAGGCCGATGGCCAATAAATATGAGATACAGGGTAGAGAGAAGTCCATTAAGGACAACTGCTATATCCAGTGGAAGTAATGTGTTCTTCTTTTAATCCTCGGCTCATGCTTCTGAAAAACCTTGACCCTCACTTTGTTGCTGACTATGCTGCTGGATATTCCCTGGAACTGGCACTCTGAATGTACTGCTGACCTGGACTGCTGAAACAAGAACAGTAATTGACTGATAAGCTTCTGTAAATCTTGACTGTGTCTGCTACTCTGCTTAAGGACTGTAAACCATGGCTAGCTGTCTAATCAGACCACATGGCTACTTAGCAGGCACACTTAGAGAAGGGCATTAGAAGAAGATCTCAAAGTCTGGGAAGAATAGAGTGGAGAGACAAGGTCCTTCAAGAACTCCTTGCTTCAAGACGTGAAGGACCTTAACTGTCATCTTCAGCTGGTTCTGGAAGTGGTCTGGAAAATCATGAAGCTGGATCACTGGCAAGAGATGCTCATCTAATCCATTTCCTCGATTTACAAGAGATGTTAACAAACCCGAACCGTACTCAGAAAGATACATGCTTAAACTTCCTTTGAAAGGCTGGAGCCCCACAAGCAAGAGTGCTCTAGTACTGATTAGTTCTTGTCCTTACTGTAAAGACATTTTCCTAATCCACTCTCAGATCTGCTCTAATCCACTTTCCTCTGAGGATGTGCAAACATCTGGAATAGGAGAGCCCCCTTGTGTCAATCCCTCTACGAGTAGGTGGTTTGCACGTCAATGCACTTATGAACTCCTTCTATGACAAAGCTTATAATAACAACCCTGAAGCCTAGAAGCGGTTTCCAAATAACAGCTGCCTCAGCCATTTCCCTCTCTGCCTGACAAGAGCTCTTGGCCAAGCCAATCTGAATTCATTTGGAGGGGCTGCTTTTGTGAGGCTTTAATAAAAACCCAGCCGTGTGACATGGCCTGTATTCTCTGATGGGCATATAATTCCATTTCAAATAAAGCAATCAGAGCTGCTTGGTAACCTCCAGACTCAGTTTGTGTGCTCCTCTTGTTCCATTAACTCCAAAAAATCTCCAGTAGTTTTCATGAAGAGATCAATGCTCCATTTGGATCGGGGGCGGGGGGGAATTATCTGCCATTTAGGGGACACATTGGCCCCAAAGAAGAACTTGGAGGGTCACAAAAAACACATACACACTCATACAAATCAGATTTTGCCCCCAAGTGGCCCTTGAGAGGGACAACTCTACCACATTTTTGCTCACCCAGACTGTTTTAGCCCCAAGGGAAGCCATTTTTTTATTTTAGGAAAGGACCCAGAGATCAACTTCTGAGCTACTTCCTGTAAGGAAAAAAAAGACCTCTTCTGGCATAAAATTGGAGGAAGGTATAAGCATTGGAAAATTGCCCTCTGTCCTCCTAAAGAAGATTTGGTATGGGATGGAGGCTGAAAAAAATCAACATAAATTTTTGTAGCACCTGAAGGGCCCTGGGGCCACTAAAATGGGCTTAGGAAGCCATAGACCTCACTTTTCCCAACTCTAATTTAAATATTCCCCTGTTGCTCTTTCTTTTTACCAGAACCGAGAACAGCCTTCCCTGACCAGGAGCCCTACGAAAGTGCTGTGCCACTACAATTCCCATCCTTCCCAGCCACCGAGGGGCTGAGTTTGGCAGAGTCAGACCAAACAGCCTAGCCGTCATAGCCAAATTGTGGGAGAGGAGCTGGGGGCTGCAATCTGATAAGAACTGCAGAACCATAGACTTCGTTGCTGTATGTTGTTGTATTCAAGTTGTTTCTGACTTACGGCATCTCTAATGCAAATCTATCATGGGATTTTGGGGGCTGAGAGTGTGTGATGCACCCAAGGTCATCCAGTGCCTTTCCATGGCTGAGTGGGGGATTGAACCCTGCTCTCCAGGGCTGTAGTCCAATGCTCAAGCCACCTGTACTGTCCATCATTTCACAGACGAAAACCAGGACATCTAGGGGAAAGCAGCATTAGAATGAGGTCAAGATGGTGAAAGCCATTAATGAGGCAGAGCAGACAAGCTAAGGCCATTTCCGCACCTTACCTTGCTCTGGCGCTGGGTGCGGGGATCACGTGAGCAGCCTCTGCCAAAAGGCTCTCCCTTCCCTGCTGCTTCAGCTCTGCATGAGCGTGAGAGCCCCACCTCTTCCTTCCACAGTGCAGCCTGGGACCTTCCCAGGCTGCACTGGGGCAGGAAGCACAACCGGCCCGGCTCTGGAGGTTTCGCACACCAGGTAAGTGTGTGCAGGGCCCAGGACCAATGCACGATCGCATATTAGTTTTGGCTTCACGACGAAAATGAAAAGATGCGTGATCAGCCCCTGCCAGCCCCTGTCAGCCCCTGGAACATTGCACGATTGTGAGTGTGTTGTGCAGATTGCTCCTCGCAACTGCACGATACTCCAGGCCCTCTTTCGCATGGCAAATGCCATGTGAAAAGGGTCCAAGTCAAGCTGCAGCAGTTTGCTTTTCCCTTACCCAGTTTGAAAGGGCAAGATTGTGCCTCTCCTCTCCTCTCCCCCCTCTACGAGTTCATTGACTGGAAACTGGTTGTGAGATTTGAACTCCATTTGCAGCAATTGAAGTAAGCTGAGGACAAAGAGGAGAAGTGGAAGGAGGAGAAAGAAACTGGGACATTTCAAAAGCAGCTGAAAAAGTGGGAAGGCAGATGGTTACTTGGGAGAGTCCCTGCCAAGTTGGGACAGTTGGAGAGCAGATGCTTCACTTGTTTTGGGGCAACTCACTTGGCAGGAATGCAAGAAAAAGTCCTTCCTCTTTCTGTATTCCCAAATTCCAGTTTTGAGATGTAAACTCTTCTTGATCCTTGGATTATGGCCTGGGCCCAGTGCTATTCAACCTCTCTATCAATGACTTGGATGAGGGAATATAGGGCATTCTTATCAAATTTACAGATGAAACCAAATTAGGAGGAATAGCTAACACCCCAGAGGACAGGATCAGAATTCAAAATGACCGTAACAGATTAGAGAGCTACACCAGAACTAATCAAATGAATTTCAACAGGGACAAGTTGGGCAGAAAAACTTGGGCATCAAAAATGAAATGCACAGATATAAGATGGGTGACTTCTGGCTTGAAAACACTATGTGTGAAACGGGTTCAGGAGTTTTAGTAGATCACAAACTGAACATGAGTCAGCAATGTGATGCACCAGCTAAAAAAGTCAATGTGATTCTAGGCTGCATCAATAGGAGCATATTCTCTATGCTGAGTGAAGTAATCATACGACTTTATTCTGCTTTGGTCAGACTCCTCCTGGAATTCTGCATCCAAGTCTGGGCACCACAGTTCAGGAAAAATATGGACAGGCTGGAACACGTCCAGAGGAGGGTGACCAAAATAGCCAAAGGCCTGAAAATGAGGAAGCCCTATAAAGAACAGCGTAAGGAGCCGGGAATGTTTAGCCTGGAGAAGAGAAGGTTAAGAGGTAACATGATAGTTATGTTTGAAGGGCCATCATATGGAGGATCAAGCAAGCTATCATGAAGGGCCATGAGAGCTTGCCCCATCATATGGGAAGGGCCATCATATGGAGAACAAGGCTATATTCTGCTGCTCTGGAGACTGAGATGAAGAGCAATGGCTCCAAACTACAGGAGAAGAGATTCCACCTAAACATTTGGAAGAACTTCTTAATAGTAAGAGCAATTCAGCAGTGGAATAAGCTGCTGCCTAGAAGTGTGGTGGAGTGTCTTTCTTTGGAGGTTTTTAAACAGAGGCTGGCTGGCCATCTGTCAGAAGTGCTTTGATTGTGCCTTTTTGCATGGCAGAATGGAGTTGGACTGGATGACCCTTGGGGGTCTCTTCTAGGTCTGTAATTCTGTGACTGAATATTGGGCTTTAATGTAGCCAATGTTACCAGTAGCTGAAAAAGTGGGGTGACAGAGGATTAATCTGGACCATTCATGTCAAATCATGACAGTATGCTCATGACTTCCCACCCTTCTTCTGGTTAAGGCCCAGAGAAGTACATTTTCCAGGCTGTGTTCTAGACTCAGCCCTTGGCTTGCCTAATTCTGCCTACTTGCCTAATTTTGCTAAACTCAACTCTTGGGGTTCTTTTCTCCCCATATCTGTAAATATATTTATATCCTGCCCTCTATCTAAATATCTTGGGGTTGCGTGGAATACAATGAACCTAATTAAAACTGTGTAAAAAATTTTAAAAATGTTAAAAGGGTTAAAAAGATATTAAACAAGTCCAGGTAAAAAGATTAAAGCTGGTTAAAATAGTTCAAAAAAGATTTAGAACCATGAACTTGTGAGGATTTGTGTACAGCCATGTGTACTTACTAGCTCAATGATTTGTGTCTGCTTTTCTACATCCTTGCCCCAAATAGTGTAAAAAGTTTTAAAAGCCAAAAGATATTTGGCAAAAATCATGACATCAAAGAAACATAGAAACATAATATTGGAAGAAACCACAATAGCCATTGAGTCCAACCCCCTGCCGTGAAGAAACAAGCTCTCAAAACACCTCCAGCAAATGACCATCCCTCCTCTGCTTAAAAACCTCAAAGAAGATGATTCCACCACATTCCACTGAGGCAGCATATTCCACTGTCAAATGGCTCTGACTGTCAGGAAGTTCTACCTGATGTTTAGGTGAAATCGATTTTCCTGTAGTTTGAATCCATTGCTCCATGTCCTAGTTTCTGGAGCAGCAAAAAACAAGCTTGTTCTATCTTCAATATGACATCCCTTCAAATATTTAAACATAGCTATCATGTTGCCTCTTAATCTTCTTTTTGTCAGGTTAAACATACCTCGCTCCCTAAGCCCCTTCTCATAGGGCATGGCTTCCAGACCCTTTACTATTTTGGTTGCCCTCCTCTAGACACATTCTAGCTTGTCAATACCTTTCTTGAATTGTGGTGCCCAAAACTGGACACAGTATTCCAGGTGAGGTCTAAGCAAAGCAGAATGAAATGGTATTATTCTTTCCCACTTCTGGGCATGCCTGACCCACCAATGTGGGGCACCAGGGGGGTGTAGAGATGAAAATGCCCCCTGCTCCCACTGCTGTTGCCCACCCTGGTGTTTACATCAGACAAGGTGCAGTGAATTTCCATAGGACTCTTGCTCTGCAGGCCTTCATCTGCTTCCCGCAAAACCAACTCCCTGTGGCTTGCAGTTTGGCCCATGGATCATAATCTGTGCCTGTCACTGCTTCCAAACAGTGTGTCTCAATGTGCATTGTATTTCAATGAGCTACCGACAGAGAACAAATATGGGGACAGAGAGAGGTGGGTGGTGGTGAAGGCAAGATCCAAAGGCTTAAATCGCTTTTGCACAGTGGTTTCCAAGTGCCTCCCCGTTCTTTTCCATGTTTGGCTCATGGTGAAGTTCCCACTTGGGGGTCACGTCCTTTAGTTTGAAACATAAGCCTCCCCTTTTGTGCAATTTCCTTCTCTTCTTTTTCTAGTTCCCCTCTGGACAAAGGCTATTTTGGAAGCAAACAATTTTACAGTTATTAAAAGGGAGGGAGAGAGGAAGGGGGGACAGAGGGAGGGCGAGCATGTGGCAGAGAGCCAAGAGCAGGGAAATGGCTGGCACCAGAATTAAGGAGGTTTCTTTGTAAAGAAAGAAGGAAGGACTGAAGACAGTTGTGGGAGGGGGTACTAATGCATTTACGATTAATATGGAAAGAGCTGTCTCACCCCCACTTACTCTTGGCTTTGATTGCCAATGAGTGAAGGGCTGACAGCCATCCCAAAATCCCAGAGAAAAAGAGGACACCACGCTGCTCCTAATCAACCACATCCCCATTAGCTAGGATTCAATTAGGGGCTGCCTGTAATGAGATTTGCACAAGGAGACGACACAGGCGGCAGAAACCGCTGGCTCCATTCCGGCCGGCACAAATGGGCAATTTGGTGTCCCTGCAGATTCCGGAAGAGCCAGGGAGGCAAACGTGACATCTCTCTTGATCTGGTACAGGTGACACACACACGCACATGCACACACACTGTTTCTCCAAGGCAGGTTGTAGGGACACTTAACTTCTCTTCTGTACATCCCACGGCACTTAGTTTACTTCCTTTTAGTTTAGCTCTGGGGTTTTTACCTTGCCTTGTACAGATGATACAGAACAAACAAGGTTAGGAGAAGATTTGGACTGGCATTCTGGAAGCGGGCACAATAAATGACAGACAAAGATTTGGCTCAATTTGAAACAGTCGACAAGGAGGGGACATTTTTCAGCCTGAGGGCCAGATTCAATTCCACTGGAGTCCTTGAGGGCCACATTCCCACAGTGGGCAAAGTCCAGCAAATTGAGTAGGGCAGAAAATACCAGTCATATTTTGCTGACTTAGCTGTTGCCAATGGCTTTATTACTACCAATAACTCAGGGCTCTGTGATTACAGTATAGCATCATGGTTCCATTTCACCTGCCACGTCAACATCCTATGGAGTGCTGGGCTTTGTAGTTTGCGGGAGCACTAGAGCTCTCTGGCTGAGAATCCTAAATGCCTCTGCCTAATCTGCGTATCTCAGTATTCCATAGGATAGCACCAGGGGCCCATTCATGCTACAAAATTATAGCACTATAGTTCCACTTTAACCATCTTGGTTCCAGCCTATGGAATCCTGGGATTGGCAGTTTAGGGAGGAGCATTTAAGACTCTCAGCCAAAGCATTACAGTGTTTCCCCAAACCATATCCCCAGGATCAGTTAAAGTGGGATAATAGCACTATAACTCTGCAGTGTGAATGAGCTTGAGGGCAACTAAAGACTTAAGGCTTAAGAAGGGCATTTCAACATTTTAGGAAGGGGAAAAACTATATGTACAAAAGTGAGGAAACAATCAAATGATGGTGCCATGGAGAAGGGATTGAGGTCATTGCGGTGTAGTGATTTGATTCCCTCCTTGGCCATGATTCCCCACTCAGCCGTGGAAACCCACTGGGTGAATTTTGGTGCATCACACACTCTCAGCCCCAGAAAACTCTATGACAGGTGACACACACACACACAAGCCTTATACAAAGCCACCCACTTTGTTATTGTTTCGTTCTTTTAGCAGCATAGAATCGCAGAGCTGGAAGGGATCCCAAGGAGCACAGAACCATAGAGTTTGGAGGGCCTGCATGAGCTGGCCAGTCTGAGAGATTCCCATCTAACCTCTGCATAAAGACTGCTCTTTCCATCGAGAAGTTCTTCCTAATCCGTTGGTTCTCATTATAGCCTCTGGAGCAGCAGAAAACAAGCTGGTTGTCTCTTCTACAGGTATTAATACCTCCCTTCAGGTGTTCAGAGATGGTTATCATATCATACCTTTACATGCTTGAGGTATGAATTACAAGAAATAGTAAACATTAGAGCGAACTTCTTTAGGGTGAGAGATGACTATCATATCATATGGAGAGCCAGAATGTTTTAGTGGTTAGGGAGTTGGGACTATGACCCCAGAGATCAAGGTTCAGTTCCCCACTCAGCCATGGAAACCCACTGGGTGACCCTGCGTGCGTCACATATTCTCAGCCCCAGAAAACCCTCTGACGGGTTCACCTTAGGATTGCCAGAAGTTGAGAATGACTTGAAGGCCCTTGTTGTTGTTTTGAGATCTCAATGATGACAACAATAACAAAGCCCAAATGACTGAATTGGGACCCTCAGAAGACCAGATGTTTCCCTAGTCCTGAAGTTGCCACCCCTGATGTAAAGCGTAGAGTAGACACTAAACATACAACAACATATCACCCAGAGCAGTGAAGTGATGAATCTGGGCTTTAGACTGAACTTCAGAGGAGCTGTCCAAGGTGCTGAAAGTCAATCCTGACAAAAGTGAGAACTGAAAAGAACTGATGCCTTCCCCACCCTTCTATCTCCACCCCTCACCTCACCAGTTTCCTGAATTCAAGACCTACGGATGTTTTGTCTGCAGAAGAGAAGGTTAAGAGGGGACATGATAGCCATGTTTAAATATTTGAAGGGATGCCCTGTAGAGGAGGGAGTGGGCTTGTTTTCCGCCACTCCAAAGACTAGGACAAGGAGCAATGGATTCAAGCTGCAGGAAAAGAGATTCCACTTAAACCTCAGGAAGAACTTCTTGATGGTCAGAGCTGTCCAGCAGTGGAATATGCTGCCTGGGAGAGTGGTGGAGTCTTCTTCTTTGGAGGTTTTTAAGCAGAGGCTGGATGGCCATCTGTCAGGAGTCCTTTGATGTGTATTCCTGCATGGCAGGGGATTGGGCTGGATGATCCTTGTGGTCTCTTCCAACTCTATGATTCTATTCCTTAGCTTGATTTCTGGCTCATAGCAATAGCATAGTAATAGCATGTGTATTTCTATACTGCTTATCAGCTCAGTGCTCTCTAAGCAGTTGACAATGTGTTTAGCTAATTGCCCCCAACAAACTGGGTGCTCATTTTATTGACCTGTGGAAGGATGGAAGGCTGAGTCAACCTGGAGCCTGCAGGACTGAACTCACAACATTGTAGCTGCAGTACTGGCATTTAACCACTGCACCACCAGAGCTCATCAACCCACAGAGACACTGCAATCTCCCCAGGGAAGTTGGGCAGGGGCATTCTATCACTAAGACCCTGACGAGCCCCAGCCACTGTGTTTGATGGTGCAGGAAGTAACTCAGACTATGTATGACATCAGCTGGGGAGGAGTAGGAGTGGGGCTGGATACTGAGCCAGCAGAGATGGAGACAGGGCGGCAGTTCTAAAGCTTCTCCTGTGAGTTTTTTTTTTCTTCAGTGCTTTTAGCCAGCAATTTGTGGCATGCTCTTTTTTTTAAAAGAAAAAAAATCAAGGCTGTTGTCAGCAGAAGGCAGCCAGAGGACGAGCCTTAACTCAGCTGGAATGTAATGACATTATATATTTGGAAGTGGGAAATCTAGTGTACCTGCCTAATCCTTTTGGTGTCTTACATACATGTAAATCCCCTGATGGAAGCAGTTGGATGTCTCCGTTCCTTCCTTCCATCCACCCACCCACCCACCGATCCATCCATCCATCCATCACTTTATTTATGCCCTGCCTTTTCTCCAAGCTGGGATTCAAGGTGTTTTACAAAAGATGGAAAACTACAATAAGAACACATACAGTTAAAACAGGAGCCAGTGTGGTGTACTCATTGATGCAGTGGACCAGGATTCTGGGAGAGCAGAGTTTGAATCTCCAGCCTGCTGTGGAAACCCCACTGGGATGATCTTGGGCAAGTCAAACTCTCTCAGTCTCAGAGGAAGGTAATGGTGACAACCCTCTCTGAATAAATCTGGCTAAGAAAACTGTGTGTGTGTGTGTGTGTGTGTTTAAAGCCAGCATGCTGTAGTGGTCTGAATGTTGAACTAGGACTCCAGGAAACCTGGATTCAAAGATCTGTTAAACCATGGAATCCTGTTAGCATGCCATACACCCCATTCCATGATATGGTATAATTGGCAAATATCATTTAATTTCCATGAAATATAAATTATACACTGCTATGGCTGAAGCCAGGCTGGCTAAGAGGACTGACTGAACATGTGTGAAAGTAGGTCAAATGAGACCTCAGGGCATGGTCAGGTCATTGTCAAGGAAGGTCTGAGCTTGCAAATGTCCCTTCAATGGCTTGACCATAAAAAACAATAGCATACAAAACTGCCATGACTGAGCAACTGTTTGTCTTCAACCCACTTCCCCTTACCACCAAAAATTTCCTTTGTTTCCTCACCTGCCCAGCCATTAAGGAGCTTTCACAATTCCCATCAATTCTTTGTCACCTAATGCTGAGACCATTAGTCCGTTCCAGACCCCACTGTTTGCTCTACTAGAGAGCTATTAACACCTTCCCCCACTTCTTGGCCTTGTTAGCAGATGGGAGCAAATGGAGAAGAAGGTATGAAGAATGCTTTGTTGATCAGGATTTTCCAACATGCAATAAGGTGGAAGGCCAAAGGGAAAGAAAAAAACACACTGGAAGTGGACTGAGTCAATCTAGGAAGTGACAGCCTTGAGTCTGCAGGACTTAACCAGGGCTGTTAATAATAACAGAGTGCCTTGGAGGCACTGACTCTCATTCAGGGTGTTAGGACCCACATCTGTCTACCAGTAATGTTATGGCTTAGATTGGCACCATATCTAATTGGTATCATGTTTAATTGGCAACACACTTTAATTGGCACTGATACCAAAATCATACCTGAAGGTGACTGGGAAGTCAAACCGACGGAGGGAAAACTCTGGCTGTGAACATGAGAAAGAAAAGCTGGTTAGCCTAAGACCCCCTCCAGGTATGACTAGGTCATTTGTCAGGCAAATAAACACTATTCCAGTGGATAATAGGCTTAAGCAGAAGCTGGAGTTTCCTGGAGAACGCAATTGTGAGAAGCCCACCAGGACGCTCATTGACAGATACCTATCCCCTGTGCACATGAACTCCTTCCTCTTTCCTCATAGCACCCACAATAGACAGCTATTACAACACCCATTATGTCTTTGTCTATGTCCTTGTGTTTGGGTACTGTGAACATTAGTGGGTTGATAGTCCATCATATGTACCACAATTCCCATTGTTCCAGACTTGGAACTGCACATATCCTCCACCCCACAGGATATTTTTGGGGTACAAATACCCCAGATTCCAGGATGCCCAGTATAGTCTCTCAAAGGTCTACCCATCACTCTGTCCATCTGGCTCCTGAATGAGAACTGTCCTTAGCCTACTTAAACCAAGCCACATTTCAGCTCTTCACTATCTTCTGAACTGGCAATTATAGCACAAAAAACTCAGCCTCTCTATCCATAATTTTTTCCCCATTTCTTCTACAGTTAGCTCTTGTGTGAATGTTTGACTGTTTGTATCTTGTGCGCATGTATGAGCAAATTCCCCTCAATAAAATAAATTTTAATCTACTTTTGAATCTCTGACTAACTCTTTTCCTGTGTGAGCCCATAAACATTAGTAGAAAGGTCTCACTAAGTTGCCCCCCCTTGTTAGCCTCCTGATTTTGAGCTAATTAATTCTCCGCATTTTCACGAAGGAACTGGCATTGTAGGATGGCCCTTGCGGCACCTACATTTTGGAGTAACTAGGGGGGTCACCATAACTAAAAACCTGGAGAAGAAAAGGCTAAGAGGTGACAGGGTAGCCATGTTTAAATATTTGAAAGGTGTCATAGGGAAGATGGAGCAAGCCTGTTTTCTGTTACTCCAGAAACTAGGACATGGAGCAATGGCTTTGAACATAAGGAAAAGAGACTCCATCTAAACATTAGGAAGAACTTCCTGACAGTAAGAGCTGTTCGACAATGGAATCTGCTGCTGCCTCAATGGAGTGTGGTGGAGTCTCCTTCTTTGGAGGTTTTTAAAGAGAGGTTAGATGGCCATCTGTCAAAGGGAGTGCTTTGATTGTGTCTTCCAGCATGGCAGAAGGAAGTTGAACTCAGTGGCCCTTGAGGTCTTTTTCAACTCTATGATCCTATGATTGTATGACTTGTTGGCAACAAAAACAAGCATTTTCTATTTCTTTTCTTTTTCATGCACCAATATCCCCATCACCACAGCTTTCTTTTTTGGCTAGAAGAAGAAATTCCAAGGCAGACCATGCATTTAAATATCTTTGCCTAGATGTGTGTTTTGCCTGTTTAACCACTTTGTTGGAATTGCTTGAGGATCAATGAAGATCAATTAAGTGCCCTAAATAGAGTTTATCTAACGTCACTTTCAACTTCCTATGGAATCATGGGGTTTGCAGTTCCGGGAGGGGCTGGCCAGCCCCTTCCAAAACTGCAAACCCCAGGATTCCGTAGGAGGTTAAAAGTGGAATCATAGCGCTATAACACTCTCGTGTGGAAATGGCCCTGGTCTCTGGGATCATAGCCCAATGCTGGCTCTATCCAGTCTTTGAATCAAGAGTTTCTCCTAGCTTGTCTAAGATACATGCTTTGCATTTTCTTTTGAGAGTGTTTTGCCTGCAAGATTAACTCAGTAGTGGAAAAGTCTCCAAACTACCATCACCAAAGGCTCTGACAAGTTCCACATAGGATGATTCTGATCATGTTGGCAATTTGCCTCCTTTCTGAAAAGTTGTCATTCATTTGTGTGCAGAACTGTTTGCAATTCATGTGATGCTTCCGCATTTCTGCAGACAAAAGTCCCCTCCAACGACATGATGCTACAGATCAGAAGGCTCATTCAAGTGGCAGGGAGTTTTTCTCTTTGGGGGAATGCTGCATACCTGAAAGAAAGAAACTCGCCCCGAGCTTATCGAAATCAAAAGGACTTTTTTCCCCTTTGTCTTGAATTGGTTTGAATTAATTCACTGAGCTCACATTTTAATCAGAGTCCCAAACATCAGCTTTAATTACTGTCATTTCATTAGTTCAGCCTAAAATGAACTGGTTGAACTAATTGCCACTGAAGTCTGACTTTAATGAAATTGTGAACAAAGCAAATTAATCAAAGCTGAGCTTCTCACCCAAGTTTCCAAGAGGTGTGAATTAAAAACTTAATATGCTGCCCTTTCTACCTAAAATTGGGGTGGGCAGTTAATTCACCGAGGGATGAGGAAAAAACAACCCTGCATCTAGGAAGTGCCTCTGTGCCACTTACGCATAGCGATTTCCGATACATATGCCTTTTCTGTGTGGGGAATCTGCATTCACGCCGTGTCCCTTGCCAGCATGTGGCGGAAATGCAAGCATGACCTTTCCAACTTAAAAGCTGGGGAAAGGTAGAAATGTGGACTTTTTGCCTGAGGAGTGAAAATGTCTAAGGCCAACACCCAGCACCAGATGCCTGCTTTAGAATGTGCAAGAGTGGTATAATAATGAGGACTTCCAGCTACTGTTTAGCCTTAAAAGCTTTCTAATGATATGTTTGCTTTTAGCATAAATTTAGGCCTGTTATCTGACTGAATGCAGGTATTAGCATTTCTGCTTTGACTTCCATTGGGTTTTCTTCCGTCAGAGAAGGAGACAGAGGAGACTAGGATTTGGGGAGGATTTATGATCCTGGGCATGAAATATTTAAGAGGCCAGGGTTAGCATCCTATTGGTGTTTTATATACCTCTGAGTTTCCTTATGCATGCGGTTGTAATTTTTGGGCATGGCATAATATCTGTATTTAGTTCACAGTTAGATGAGTTCCATAAACATAACTGTTGCTCTGTGGGTACATATTCTTGGGTAGTGTGTAACTATTCATCAGTATCTTCAATGTACCGCTGGATTCACCAGGATTTCGGATACAGCAAGCACATCATCACATTGGCAACCAGTTGCACAAAATTGTTGCACAAAATTGTCACATTCAAAAACCTAGCTATGTTTGCCTGTAGTTGCTGTGTGCCTTCAAGTAGTTTCTGGTCTCTGGTGACCCAAAGGTGAAGCTATCACGGGGTTTTCTCAGGCTGAGAGTATGTGACCTGCCCAAGGTCACCCAGTAGGTTTCCATGGCCAAGTAGGAAATCAAACCCTGGTCTCTGCAGTCATAATCCAGTGCTCAACCATTACACCACTGGCTGTATCAGGACACGAAAGGATGTTGTAGAACCTCAGAAGTTGCTGAGAGAAAGAAGTTTGTAGCATAAGCATCCATAGACTCAGTCTTCTTCCTCAGATACGCAATGCTGCATGATGTTGGCACACTACACAAGCATAAGGTAGGACATCAGCTCAAGTTTGGCTCAAATCTACGTGCACACAAAAGTCTGGTTCCCTACGTGGTTGAACATTTTGGACTGTTGGGCAAAAGACTTGGTTGTCTAAGTATAGTTCTGCAGCTGTGACCACTTTACATGTACCGTTGCACATTCTTGGGTGGTGCATAAATACTTATAAGTGCCTTCAGTGTGGTCCTCGATCCCTTGGGATTGCTGAGACAGCCACTGTGCACTCCTCATTGCACAAGGGGACAATTAGAAAGCACACTGGCACCTACACAGTCATTTGTGCCATGTCGGTATTCAGCGGAAAAGTGGTGTAGCATCACCCCTGGGTAACTACAGGTGTGTCCATATTACCCAACTATATCAGTTTCAGACCACTTCAGTTACCCCGCCTCCATGCATCCTTGGATTCATTATTTTCTGTGATACTTACATTTCTTTACCAGAGAGTTCTAATGCTGTAGTCCAAGGGAATGCTCTAGTCCTTCAACAGGCTGTAAATCCCAGGATTCGATATCACAGAGCGATAACAGAGTGGAATCGAAGTGCTATAATTTTGCAATGTGGATACACCATACACAAGTGTGGATTTACTTTATGCAGATGTGTAGCGGGATCTCACCCTTGTTCTAGGCTGTGGCTCACTCCTTCAGCCCATGCAAGCTTCCCATACTTAGCAGCCTTTGGGTTTCAGTGCTTTTCCTTCACAGCAACTTCTCAATTCTCTCAGCGACCTTTTGGCTTCTCCACCTCCACTCTGATAATTGGGCTGGCAGCTGCTGTTTTCCCCTGGGTGACATATCAATCCGGTCCCTGCCAGGGAAAAACAGAGCTGCCTTTCCTCCAGTTCTCCCTCTCCTTTGCAGACTCTATGCAGGAGCTTTGCCCAGCCTGACTCTTGGGGGTGGTCAACTGGTGCAGGTATCTGCAGCTCTGCAGCAAAGCCACTTAGAGATGCCCTCCAAGGTTAAGCAAAGAGGCACTTTTTTACTACCAACAGTAGAAGGGCTATGTCACCTTCACAGTCCTGTTTGCAGGTTTTCTTGAACATTTTTCTCTGGCCACTATTGGAAACAGGATGCTGAGGCTAAACAGAATATTTATATCTGGTTCAGAAGCCAAGGTTTTGTAAGGACTTTTCCCCTCAAGCTACCTATTAGCTATCTTAGAATGGTAAAAGTTGGAAAGAACACCAAGGGCTATTTAGTTCAACCACCTGCCAGTGCAGGAATCCACCACTAAAGTGTTCCTGAGAGGTGGACATCCCTGAGAGGTGGAAATTTTAAACCTCTATTTAAAATCCTCCGGTAAAGGGGAGACCACCATTTTCTGAGGGAGTCTGTTCAACGTTCAAGCATGGTTTTAACCATAGTTCTTCTTCATCTTTACTCGGAACATCCTTTCATCTAATCTGAAACCACTACTTCAGGCAAAAAGACATGATGTGGCTATCTCCTCTGTCCCTCCTTAACAGAATCCATTAAGGTCGTCTGTTCCTCTGTCAAATACTTCTTACCCACAGGAAGTTCTTTCTAATGTTTAATTGAAATCTCCTTTCTTGTCATTTAGAATCATAGAATCATAGAGATGGAAGAGACTCAAAGGGTCATCCAGTCCAACCCCCTTCTGCCATGCAGGAATACATAGGCCATTTCCGCACTAGCCTGTTATAGCGCGATGATTCCACTTTCAACATCCTCTGGAATCCTGAGGTTTGCAGTTTTGGGAGGGGCCAACTGGCCCCTTCCAAAACTGCAAACCCCAGGATTCTAGAGGATGTTGAAAGTGGAATCATCGCACTATAACAGGCTAGTGCGGAAACAGCCATAGTCAAAGCACTACCAACAAAGCACTACCAAGCACTACATAGTCCAAGCACTACCAAGGCACTACCAACTACCAAAGCACTACCAACAAAGAAGGAGAGTCCACAACACTTTCAGGCAACAGCAGATTCCACTGTTGAACTGCTCTTCTCATCAGGAAGTTCTTGCTAATGTTTAGGTGAAATCTCCTTTCCTGTCATTCAAAACCATTGCCCTGTGTCCTAGTCTCTGGAACAGCAGAAAACAGGCTTGCTCCATCTTCCACATGACGTCCCTTCAAATATTAAACATGGCTATCATGTCCCCTTCTTTTAACCTTTTCTTCTCCAGGCTAATCATACTTAGTTGCCTAAGCCACTCCTGATAGGACTTCATGGTTTCCAGGCCTTTGATCATTTTGGTCACCCTCCCCTAGACATGTTCCAGCTAGTCAATACCTTTCCTGAACCGTGGCACCCACAACTGGACACTAGATTCCAGGTGGCATCTGTCCATAGCAGAACAGAGTGGTGCTATCACTTCCCTTGACCTTTAGTGTGGATCCTATGCTCTGGATCAACAGAAAACAAGCTCAATCTAAATTCCACATGAAAAGCCTTCAGATATCTGCTGTCTCATATCACATCTGTCCACTTCTTCTTCTCCAAGGTACTCATATCCAGATCCCTCAACAATTCCTCATAGGGTTTGGTTTTCCACATCCTTCACAAACTGGATCACTCTCCTCTGGACAAATTGTTGTTTGTTCATATTGGGTTGCACTCACAATGGGAGTGTCAAGAGAGTTTTTATTTTCACAGCCTTAGATTGTATGACTCTAAGAGCCTTGGAAATGTTAAGATCTGTTAGGACTCCCGAGTGTAGAATGACAATGATGCCTCTTGGACTGATGGAGGATGAGTAAGTGTGGCACTCTACTACTCATGTGGGGTTGGGGCTGTTGAATTCAATGGCATTTACTTCCAAGTAAGCAGGAGCCAGCATAGGGTCATGGTTTGAATACTGGACTAGGACTCTGGGAGACTAGGACCCTTTTCACAAGGCATTTTCCATGTGAAAGAGAGCCTGGAGTGTCGTGCAATTGTGAGGAGTGATCTGCATGATGCACTCACAATCATGCGATGCTCCAGGGGCCAGCAGATGCCGATCGTGCATCTTTTCATTTTCGGCTAGAAGCCGAAAATGGTGCGCAATCGCATATTGCTCCTGGGGTCCGCGTGCACTTACCTGGCGTACGGAGCCTTCAGAGCCACACCGGTCACACTTCCTGCCCCAGCGCAGCCCAGGCTGTGCTGCAGAAGGAAGAGGAGGGGCTCCCGCATGACCAGGCAGCTCGTACGTAGCTGAAGGATCCCAGACGCAAGAGCCTCTCGCCAGAGGCTGCTTGTGCGATCCCCGCACCCCAGCGCCGGAAGATGGTAAGGTGCGAAAAGGGCTTAGGTTCAAATCCCTATTCAACCATGGAAACTTACTGGGTAACCTTGGGAAGGTCACACTCTCTCAGCCTCAAAGGAATGCAATGGCAAACTCCCTCTGAATAAAAAATCTTGCCAAGGAAACATTGGGATAGGTTTGCCTTAGGGTAACCTAAGTCAGAAAGAACTTGAAGACACACAACAGCAAGAAGAAGTGGGTTTTGGATTGAAACCTTGACCAAGGGGTTGAATTGAGTGACAATTGGCAGCACTCATGTTAGCTGGAAGTTAAACCATCCTAGGTTTTATTCTAAGCTTAAAAAAAAATCAGTCCAAAGAGCCAAACCCTATCCTCAATATAGGTTCAGCTCTTCAGATAGCTTTTTCAAGTTTAGACGAAGACTCAGAATGAATTCCCTAGCCCACTGGTATAGGAATTGCCTGTCATCCCAGCTGGATACATCTGTGGCAACTGTCTTGTTTCTCACTCATCAGCAGTCACCTTTCATGGCAAAATGTTTCCTTGTTAAGGACCAAAAGAGAAATGGCATTCTGGGGAATGAAAAAGAAGAAGTTAGGCTAATTGATTGACTGATTGACAGATTGATTGACTGAAAGGCCTGGAAACGATGAAGCCCTGTGAGGAACAGCTTAGGGAGCTGGGTATGTTTAATCTGCAGAAGAGAATGTTAAGAGGAGATGTGATAACTATGTTTAAATATTTGAAGGGATGTCATATAAAAGATGGAGCAAGTCTCTGCTCCAGAGAGTAGAATATGGAACAATGGATTCTAACTTCAGAAAAAGAGATTCCACCTAAGCTTTAGGAAGAACTTCCTGACGATCAGAGCAGTCCAACAGTGGAATATGCTGCTGCCTCGGAGTGTGGTGGAGTCTCTTTCTTTGGAGATTTTTAATCAGAGGCTGGATGGCCACCTTTTAAAGGGAGTGCTTTGTGTCTTCCTACACAGCTGAAGGGGGTTGTGTTACCCTGTACATTGGGGGTCCCGGGAGGGGCACCCAAATAACCAAATAAAAGCACAAGTTGGGGGAATTGACCTCGAGCACTCTCTTAAGCTAACGAGAGGCAGGGTAACTTTAGCTAGGATCTTGTACCCTATGTCTACAATTTCAAGTCAGAAGGGCAGGCAGTCAAGGTTAGAAGTAACAAAAATAACAGTTTTACTGGGAGATAAACAGCAAATAAGACAACACACACACTAGCTAACTTGGAAAGAGAAATGGAGAGGTGTGGGGAGTGGGTAATACGACACCTGGTCTCGTAGTCCTGGAGAGAAAGACGGGGTTCCGGGAGAGAAAGCTCAGCGTGGTTCGCTGAAGGGAGTTTCCTTAGGTAACCAGCAGCAAGGTGGGATAGAAGTCCAAAGTAGTCCGAGGTAGTCCCAAAAGTGGGGACTTTTTATAGGGTGGAGTTTACCTACAGGCTATGCCATGCTTGGTGAGAACAAAAGGATTTTAGAGCAGGACAAAGAAGTTGGAAAAGGTCAAGTTTGCACGATGAGCTTAACGCTGGATAACAATGGTATGGCCAATACGCTGATGGCCCAACATAAAGGAATGGCTCGGCTCTTGGCCGTGCAGCTTTGTGAAGATACATGCCGAGCAAAGCCGGTTTGCAGGGAGGTTTTTCCCTAAAGCATCAGAGAGGCTTAAGTTGCCTACCTGAATGAGGTTTTGGAATGTACAACCATTAACTGCCGCGCCCAATACGTGCTTGTCCGGAGGACCTCTGCAAACATGTGGGGTAGGGTGGCAGAGAAAGGTCAAGTAAAGGCTGAATTGTTTGATATCAAAAGTATATATAGTGCTCTCACCAGACATAACATAACTGGAGTAACAGTTGGACCGGATGCCCCTGGGGTCTCTTCCAACTTTAGGATTCTATGTTTCATAATCCACCCTTCCTTAGAAGGATGCAGGAAGGCTAATAGTTTTACATAACAACCTATCAAATAAGATCCTACATTGGGGTTGTATAAAGTATATCTCCGCAGGCAAAGCTACAAATGAATTGTGCTATGCAACCCTTTTATTAATTGCAAACTTTGCACAATAAAAAGTACAATGAAATGGGTACATGCATCCACACTGCATGTGTATCCACATGGGCCCAGATAAACATCACTTGCATATGTATGCCCATCATATGTGCAGGCACATCTGCATGCACAATGGCACCACACTAAATACTCCCCTTCTGAATACTTCAACTGAACACACAACCAAATGTGCATCCATCTCCACATCCTTCCGTAAGGGAATTTATACTTCTGTAAGTCGCCAATTGGATTCTAGCTAAAATCACAGACTACAGATGCCTGGACATCCAAAGGGCGACATACATCACAAGCCTAAAAACCACAAAATTGCAACTGCCTAAAATTGCAAATATCTAACTTCATAAATTACAAATATTGGCTAAAGTACCATAAAAGCAATACAAATAGCAGCAGCCAGAGACAAATGAATCACTCGTATTGTTCCCCAAAATGCTGTTTCCTGCATGTTATCTGCTCTGGGGCTAAATAGCATCATTGTGGCCTTTAGCCGGCTTTTTCCTGTAGAGTTTCAGGAGATGAGAAAAAACAACTTAATCCAAACTGGCTAAATTCCAGTTTCTCAAAGACTGAAGGAACCCCTCTTCTACAGATTAGCTGTCTACAAACACAGTTTGGAGAAGAGGCATCTGCTTTTTGCAAACAGTCCAGGCAAATGGTTTCTGTAGCTTAAAATCTCTCCATCTCTCTCTGTCTCTGACTCTCTCTCTCTCACACACACACACACACACACACCATGATGCCAGGTTTCTAATGTAAGAAGTAAGATGAATATATTACTAATTGATATCCATGCAGATGCTACAGGCCAGGGGGTGGGGAGTCAGTTGAGAGAGCCTGAAGAAGTTACTTTGGAGACTACATCCCTCAAGAGTAAGTTTTCCAAGTTCTGACGGTGACAGGTGAGGGTCAGAGGGTGGCCCATTATGTGTTAAATGGTAAAGATAGGTGTCCCTTTTGGGATGGAGCATGAGGATTATTCTCTTGCCCTTGCACTCTGTCCCAAAACCTCACCCTCCCAACACCCAGACCCAAGATGCACTGCTGCTGCTTCTTGCTAGTGGGAACCGGAAGAAGGGACAGCAATTCAAACCAGGAAGGTATGGCTGCTCTGAGCTTACAGGGGAAGGAAAAGGTGGGTGTCCTCCGTCTATGAGCACATCCTCATTTCTCTCCCCACATTAGCTGAGTCCAGCTGCTACATCATGCTCTGAATTGTTTCTTCCTTCCCTCCCTGCTCTCCCCACTGGTAAGCAAGAGGGCTTGACTGGGCACTCCCTCACACCATTCACAGCACTGTATCCATTTCTTGCAGCCTTCCAAAGGGCTGCAGCCACTACCCCTATTCCCCCCCCTAAATTGACCACAGCCAAGGCAGGAAATTTGCTAGTAGCAATGGCAGCTCAAAAAAAAAAAAGTTTTTTCCCCCTTTAAAACTGATGTATTCCTTTTGAAATGTTTGCACTAATGTCCCACCCAGGAGAAGGTTAAGAGACAACAGGATAGCCATGTTTCAGTATTTGAAGAGACGTCCTAGGGGAAATGGGGAAAGCTTGTTTTCTGCTGCTCCAGACATTTCCACATTAGAGTGTTATAGTGCTATTATTCCACTTTCAACATCCTATGGAATCCTGGAGTTTGCAGTTGAGGGAGGGGCCTCAAAGGCCCCTCCCTAAACTGCAAATCTCAGCACTCCATAAGATGTTGAAAGTGGAATAATAGCACTATAACACTCTAGTGCGGAAATGGACTAGGACACAGAGCAATGGCTTCAAACTGCAGGAAAAGAGATTAAACATTGGGAAGAACTTTCTGATGGTAAGATCAGTTCAACAGGAGAATACATTGTTACCTCAATGGAGTGACGTAGAATCTTTTCCTTATTTGGAGGTTTTTTAAATAGAGGCTGGATGGCCATCTGTCAGGAGTGCTTTGATTGCATCTTCTGGCATGGCAGAAAGGGGGTTGGACTAGATGACCTTTGAGGTCTTTTCCAACTCTACTATTAAAGGATTCTATGGTCCTTTTTCCATGGCATTTCTGATGCGAAAGGGCCCCTTGAGCATCGCGCACATGTGAGGAGCGATCCACACGACACATGCACATTTGTGCAACACTCAAGGGCCTGACGCAAACCGCGCATGCATTTTTTTCATTTTCAGCTTGAAGCCAAAAATGCTGCACAGTCGCACATTGCTCCGGGACCCCGTGCACACTTACCTGGTGTGCGGAGCCTCGAGAACCAGGCCAGTCATGCTTCCTGTCCAGTGCAGGCTGGGAAGGTCCCAGGCTGCACTGCGAAAGGAAGAAGTGGGGCTCTCGTGCGAGCAGGAAGCTCGTGAGGAGCCGAAGGACCCCCGACACAAGAGCCTCTCTCCAGAGGCTGCTCATGTGAGCCCTGCACCCCAGCACCGTGAAAAGGTATAGCGCGAAAAAGGTTTATGATCTGCTTGTAAACAGGGTGCAGAGACAGCACACATGTGTTTTACCAGGAAAAGGCCACAATTAAAGCCAAACAGCCACAAACCCACAGGGCAGCAATGGGTGACCCTCTCCAGTGGTTCACGGGTTGCTAACGTTCCCCCTCTCAGGTTCCAGAGATCTTGTATCAAAACAAGAGGCCCATGAACAATACGCAACATGGAGATATGGGGAGGGAATCAGACCTTGGCCCACGAAGAAGGCGACCAAACAGGAAACTTTCATCTCTTCCCTGCCTTTAGGGAGTTTGTGAATACATTTCTGGGAACTGCACAGATACATTTAGGAAGCACGTTTGTTTCATCTGGGGTTTCAAAGACTCTGCAGGCAACAAGCTTCATTCATCAAGGGACCTGACAGGAAGATATATTTTCATTAGCAGAATCTGTAATGAACATATGGCATTAGGATTTTCGATCTTCCCTTCCGCTGATAATTATGGGGTTTTTTTTTTCTTTCTTTCGGGGTGGGGGGAGGGAAGAAGGAAGGAAACAGGCACATATGGAGTTTACTGGACTTGGTGCCGAAATGTAGGATAAATATCCTCAAATTAGCCCGGAATGCTTTGTTAACATGTCACTCGGGATGGGACGTGTTGCGGAAGTGTGTGGCAGGGAGTTTGCAGGCCTCTGTCTCTCTCGCAGCTCCAGCTCTGAGTGAGTCTCTTTGATCACCCTGGGTTTCCTTAATGTTTTCAACTGTAGGACTTTAAATGATTTAAAACACTTTTGAAGTCAAGGAGTCTTTCCTCTCCATCCTCTTGCATGCATCACTTTGAGGCCTCCCTTGTGCTCTTTATGCAAAGCATTTGATTATTGTGGAGAGAAAAAGGAAATGAAGGAGAGGCATTTGTAATGCAAGTGAGCATTATGGGCCATGTTGGATTCTTAGCGAAGATTCTAAACTACCTGTTTTTTGTGCAAAAATCAGGAAGCCAGCGGTGGGGGGGGTAATTTACTGAGATCTACCACCTATTTTTACATGATCCTTGCACGAAAGAACCAGCCAGAGATTCCAAATGTAAATTAAAATGTGTCTTTATTGAAAGAATTTCACACATGCACACAAAAGATTCACACACTCACATAAGGACTGGCTGAAGGAAAAGGGAGGAAAGTGTGGATAGAGAACTTTCAGGGTTCAGGTGATATTTACTGGTCCAGAGAGCAGTGAGAAAAGCAGCAATGTGGCTTAGGTAGGCGCCTAAGGACAGTTCTCACGGAGGAATCAAATGGACAGTATGGCATTCAGCAAGGCAAGAGACTGCAGTCAACTGCTCAAAATTGAGGGTTCTTATATCTCAAAAATATCCTGTGGGTATGGGTGTGAAGTGCTTTCCCAGCCAACCAGACAATGGGAGTTGCACCACAAACAACGGAGGGCGGACAGAGCTAATGGTCTTAGTGTTTAGGTGACAAAAGTGTAATGGCTGTCGCAATAGCCTAGTATTGTGGAGAGGTTGGGAAGATAGTAGGAAAAATGTCCAAATGTGTGGGATTGGGGTTAAGAGAATCACAATTTGGTGGGGATTTCCCCTTTCTACTCTGAGATGTCTGGCTTGTTAGCATAAGCCTATTGTGTCGAGAGTGGTCGTGCTATATTAACCAGATAGTGATTTTGGCTCCTTCCTTGGAGGTGGGTATGGCTGACCTGCCTTGCTGTCTCACATTTACAGTGAGTAATCTGCCTTTTCCAGTTTGACCTTCCAGTCACCTCATGTATCATTTATATCAACACCAATTAATATAGTGCCAATTAAATAATATTTCCAATTAAACCATGCCAATCGTAGGGTGGGGGTGCATGGGGCCATAACAGACTGGGCATGGTTCTTTGTTGTTGATATGTGCCTTCAAGTCATTTCCAACTTATAATAACCCTAAGGTGAAATTATCACAAGGTTTTTTTTCAAGATTTCTTTGAGAGGGTGTTGCCTTTGCCTTCCTCTGAGGCTGAGAGAGTGTGACTTTCCTAAGGTCACCCACTGGTTTCCATGGCTGAGCCGAAATTTGAACTCTGGTTTCCAGAGTTATACTCCATGTAGTCTCTTTGTTTTTTACACCCCTTTGAACCCTTGTGGAACCTTCCTGACTCCTCTCCCACTAGAAAAAAATTGCTCAGAAAAGGGAAAATTCATGATGCTCTAAAGCAGAGTGGGCAAGAGAGTAGGGGCTGTATTAGTTTGCCCCCTGAAGATGGTGGAGGACCATCTCTCTTCAAAAAATGTAATACTCTTCATCTCAAAATACCCTGAAACAGCCTCTAGAGGACAAGGAGTATTCTTATCACCAGGGGGTGGGTGGGCCATTTAAAACCCTGGAAAAGTTTTTTTTTGCAAGCCCTCTACTGGACCAAAAATGGCTCAAGCGGCCTCAAAACATGCCAAAAAAAAATACTCCAAACCTTCTAGACTTCATTAGGAATCACACTTTGCCTACCACTGCTCTAAAGGAGGAGGCAGGACCTTGAATTAGTGTGTCTGGAGAGTGCTATTTTCTAGGAACTTTTTTTTTTTTTTCCAAAGAAGGAAGTAGACATCTGATCAATGCAACGCAATCACTCACACACTTATTCAAGACCTATTAAGAAGAAAAGAGAGGAAACTGCATAGGGGAATATTGAACAGGTATAGCTGGGGTGATACTGCACCTTTGTCCTGAAGTCCTTGGTCCGGGAAAAACAGCGGAGAAGTGGGGCTCAGCACGGAGAGGGCTGAGGGGATCACTCAACAGATGGAGCAACGGTCTTCTGGGATGACCAGGGGTGATCCAAAGAACCACTCAAAAATAGGGACTATTTGTAGGGGGAAAAGTACCCGGAGGACTAATCCTTTCCCAGGGAGAACAATGGGTGTTGGAGCGATAACAAAGCTCCACCATGGCAATTTCCTTTGTGTGATGGGGTTGCAAGGTGTTGCCAAAGTCTCAGGATCTTCAGCTGTATTTTGTGATGTGACTTCATGCAAATGGCCCTCGCCTGATGGAATATTTGCTCAACTTGGGAGAGACATGCTAATTGCCTCAAGTTGGCATCCTGGGGCTGAGGACCCTTTGGCCCTTTTCGCACCTTACCTCGTCTCAGCAGCAGGGAGTGGTGCTCGCACGAGCAGCCGCTCACATGAGCTGCTCATGACAGCCCTTCTTCCTTCCGCTTGGCTTCCTGTTAAGCACAACCGTCGCATGAGCGCCCTGCCCCTTTCTTCCGCAGCACAGTCTGGGAGCTGTAGGCTGCGGCGGGGGGGAAGGAAGCATGACTGGGCCACCTTGCCGACACACCGCACAGAGGTAAGTGCGCGAGGGTGCCGTGAGCATTGCGCGAGCACGGGGCATTTTCGATTTAAAGCCGAAAATCAAAAAATCTGTGCGTGCCCCGCTTTAGCCTCGTGAGCATCGCGCCAGTGGGAGTGCATCATACAGAACGCAGCTCCCACTCACATGACGCTCAAGGGGCGCTCACACAAGAAAAAAAGCATGCGAAAAGGGCCTTTGTTTATTGTGGGTTTGTACAGCTTGAGGTCTCCTGGGCTACATGACTGGGAATTTTACTGGCCTGACCTGGTTTTCGGTCTCTCGACCATTGCTGCCTATGTGGCCATCCGGTGACCTCTCAGGCACATTGAATCATATTTTAATATCAAAATTGTAGACCCCAGGACAGGGTTTACCTAGTGGAGTAACAATAGTTGAATAGAGAACTGCATTATAACTGCCACTGGATGAACAGACCATAGTTCCCCATCCCTGCCTTGCCATGTTTGAGTCTCATCACTCCGGTGATCATTGGACCAAGGAGCCCATTGAGGTGGAGCCAATGCCCCTGCAAGTTGTGGAATAGATCCAGGGCTCAATTTTCTGCCCCCTTCTGGGGACTGGCTGGAATACTTCAA